>CM031243.1:599349038-599575881 GCA_018340775.1 Taxus wallichiana var. yunnanensis | reverse complement strand
GTCTACTATTATAAGGAAACAATATGTAAGTTGTGAATGGAAAGTCCTCACCATGTATAAATAGGCATAAAATCATTGTGTTTAGTGGAATTTTGTTGTTATGCCATTGATGATAGTTTTGGATGAATGTATGTAATATGTAGGCCATTTTTATGCATGCATGGTCTAACACGTGAATTTAAATTGTTGTTATGTAATCAACATGTTTGGTATGTAATGGATAATTGTGTATGGATTGCAAAGGTTAGTGCATCTGATTATGGCATTATGGGAGTTCAATAATTATTTTGATTATCTATGTTAAATGAATTCCTTATTATACGTGTTTCCAATCTTTGATGCTATAACTCCATTTATGCATATTGTAATGGTTATGTTAAGTATGCATGTATAACATATTTATAAGCAAAAATAAGGGACCGCAGGTGGTTACGCGCGTGATTGGAGTGAGCATTCAAACATTTTCTGAATGAAGTACCATCGTGCCTAGATAGTTCAAAGGTTGTTTAACCACAAGGACACATTTTGGTTCCATCAATGGAACCTCTTTTGTTTTTTCTCATCGGGATGTGCTACATGTATGATGTTATGGCTATCTTTGGATAATATTGATCTTTGGGTACATGACGGCTAGGAGGCACATTTTATCGGAGATATAATACTAGAATTGATTTTAATGTAGCAAATGGGTGGAAGATAACCTTTATGATTTCTTATATGATACATTATTCATTTTCTTTCTAGTAGATCTTTACTAATGACCTGATGGATTATGCGTGTAACATGGGTGTTTAACTAGGAAGAAAGTAAGTGTGGAGACAAGAAGATTACCAAGAAATATCTGAATTGGATGTGTTGTAGACATGTGTTGTAGACTATTGGTGAGAAGGTTTAATGCATATTTATACCTTCTAGTATTCCATTTAAACATACTTGTTCCCTAAGAAAGAAGAGATAGTTTTTATGTGAGCTAAGAGGATCATATTTGCATGTGACATTGTTAGCTATCGAGATCTTGATTATTTAACTTGGGACAAAGAAATTACCGATGGAAGGATAAAACACCACTTTGCATGTAGAGGTATGAGATAGGTTTGGGAAGGATGGCATCATTCCAAGTGGAAGATAGAGAGATAAAAAAGAATGCGTAGGTATAACAATACACGAGAGAGGGAATTTGAGGAGGTGATGAGATTGAGAAAGATGATGACTGGAAGAAGTGATGAGAACCTTGCGAGATAGAAAGAGACCACTTGATCATGTCCTCCTAACATTGGGAATGCATAGTAGGATATACCCTTCATTGCGTCCCTCGATGAGAGTGAGTTTGAGGAGAAAATGAGAACTATTAGCACGCATCTGAATCTATCTGGACACCATAGCCCCTTGTGCACGGTCCTGAGGATCACCATGTTCCATAGGAGATACAGGTAGGTACATATTGATATCATATAAAGAGGAACAACAAATTAAGAAAAAAAAATTAGCTGCACTGTGAGTTCTAGTGTTTGGAAATTTTTTGTTTGGAACCAATTTGGTAGGCACATTATCAGAAAGAGCGGTGACACACTTCTCATTGGAGGTAGTAATATTTGTGGATTTATAGGACAAATAGTTAGTCTAGATTTTAGCACAACTATGGGGAAATAAGGTAACACTTATACAGTCCCAAGGTTATAGTAAGAGGTTCAAAGGATCAAGACCTCCACCGCGTTGGAGGTAATCTTAGTATAAAATCAAGTTTCAGATTTGGCCCCACCCTAGGAAATGAACCACAATAGCCACAACAAAACCTTAGTAGTACAAAAAAGTAGACCCCTCATATTTTATTTGAGATGTCACTTCACTTACCAAAGTATAGAGGTGTGGAAGATGTAGCTGAACATGTACACAAGTGTGATTTATTATGGAGAGCTAAAGGAATAGTAACATCAAATAGGAAGGCTTGTCAATTTTCCACCACACTTTAAGGGTGCGTGCATAATTGGTACAGGAATTATGACCCACATCAGAAAATTGTCGATTATGATGTGTTGCACACTTCCTTTTTAGTCAAGTTCCATATACCCAAGTTTGAGAAACAATGTATCAATGTCTTTGAAGGATATCAAACATGGCTTGTTAGAAAGTGTTAGGGAATATGATGTGCATTTTAAGACCTTATTGTCTAAGCTCTCCTATAACATTCACCATAGTTAGAATCTACAATGGTTTGTTAACTCCTTTTAGGAGGGAGCTATCACATAAGAAATTCACCGATACTGCATCAAAGGATTTGGAAGCAACATTACATGCAAAAGCAAGATTGGAAGCATAAAAACTGGTGTAAGTCCATTCCTTAAGGCTCGATTGCATAAATGACCTCCCATCTAGAGAATATCTCTTCAAATTCAGCTCATGACACACAAAGTGGATTATGGTGTTCTAATTTCAAGGTTAAAGGACATAAAAGGATAGCTATCTACATAGGAATGTGCATGTGTTGTTAGCAACTTGTGAAATTTGTCATAAGAACCATTTTGTTTGTAATTGCCTACTCTACAACAAGAAACTTAGAAGAATATATTATTGTATTGTAAAATTTGTGATGTGCACACCCATGAAACAACCAAATATCATTTTATTTATCAAATCCATGAGGCATGTGAAATAGGGCTACGCCGAACTAGTGTGGAAAATATCTTGCGAGGCTAAAGAAGGATAGACCCGGTGAGGCACGCAATAATGGGAATGTAGGCTTCAGAGGTGGATACGAGAGGAAGAGGCCATCGTGGTCATGGAAGGTTTGGATGAGGGATTTTTATACATGTGGATCACCTAATTATTATTTTCACGAGTTCCCAAAGAATTAGGTATGCACGTACTACGGTAAAGCACACAAGGTGGAAGATTGTTTAGAATTATATGCACACATGTGTAATAATAACAAGAAGGATAAGGGTGGACAAATTATTAAGGTAAAGCATACTAAGCATGAAAAATGGGAACCTAAGAAGATGTTGATCCTAAACTTCAACATTTATTAGTCACCATACATGTAGAGGCAACATGCATGTGAGTAAGGAAGAGCGAGACCACTCATCAAACAAGAAGAAATAATGCATGTAAAGTATCTAGATGTAGCCCAACAAAGGAGGTATATCAAAAATATATTTGATAGTTAGAAAGATCCAATGGGAGATTAAACACCTAAAATATCAAGTGTGTGGGAGGTAGCATGAGGAGTAATAAGATACCACAAAAGGATGGTATTGATCTTAGAGAGGTGTGTAGAATGCTCATGAAGGATAACATCACACCATTGTTGGGAGAATGGTTGTGAGATAAGGTTTGCACATAGGTGTAGAGGAGTGCCAAATCATTCATGCTAATATACTCCCTCATGATCATGAATACAAAAAATAAATTACAATGAATGCAATTATTAATGGATAGATGATAAGTAATATCCTTATTTATATAGGCCGAAGTTATTGTTCTTACATTGGATTCTTATAACCAGATGGGAAGACCATAGTTGCGGCCATCTTCTAATGTTATTTATATGGATAACAAGAAAAGGGCCATGCCCTGTTGGAAAAGGGGCATGGCCTATTGGGAGCTAAATTTATAGTTGAGTTTGAAGTGTTAGAATTGGCTGAAGTAGATAACTTTCCTACACTGTTAGGACATCCTTGGTGTTATGCCAACAATCTGACTTGCGATTCAAAAAATATATATTAGTTTTGAGACTAAGCATGAGCACATTGTGATTCCATTAGATGAGACAAATTTTGCACCATTTATGGATCCTGTTAGTGAGGTGGACCTTAAAAACATTTATGTGTATGATGCGTGACCTAGAAAATGTGGAACCATCAAAGGAGGGAGTGCTTCATTGGGAAGATGTACATTTAATCAGTGATAATACTATTATGAAGTGTGACAATTGGGCCCATGGTACATATGAGATGGTAGGTTGTGAGGTATAAGGAGGTGTTATAATGTTTATTCATCTACACATAGTGAGAGAAGATTTGGAAGGGTTAATTTGCAAAATAGAGGAGAAAAGAAGCCAAAAACATTCTTATGTGTAATGGAAGAACAGAGGCACAATGAAGATGACATGAGAAACATGATGGTATATACATTATGTGGGACAGTAAGACAACACCGGTGGGCTACACAAAGAGATGGTTTACTTGGTTGGTGTGAGATCGAGTGGAATTCTTGGACGATATTTGTAAGGATTAATGTTCCTTATTTGATCTGATTATGGTGGGAAGACTTATCCCTTGATGCATGTTGAAATTGTGAGAGAAATTGTGCACAAGGATAAGAAGCTTTACCACAATCTCTTTTGGTACATGTTTTATTCTATATTGTGAGGATGTGCACGTGCTGGTATGTATATGTTGAATTTAAGAAGGAGACAACAAGTTGACATGACATGATTGAAGGAATTATTTATACTTTTGATTATTTTTCTTCTAACGCGCCTATTCATGAGTCCTTGTAGATTATGAGACGCATCACATTGTGGGATACCTCAAAGGCTAAGGAACTCATTATCCAATTTCTTAGTGACATTGATACTAAGGTGCGCGAGTACGTGGTTCCAATAGAAGAGACACAATTGAGGTGGACTTGGAGAGAAAAATAAAATGGAAAACTTATCTAACTCATAGATGATGAAGAGGTAGAGGAAATGGATGTTAAGTACACAGAGGGTGCGAGTGAGGTGATGGATTCAAAATATGATAAGGTGCACACATACCATGTTCCATTAAAGAATAAGAAATTGAGCATTAGAACCGAGGACACACCTAAGGAAGAAATCATTAGTGATTACCAGTCAACGCATATGAGGTTTTAAAGATAATTACGTTACTACATGACTTTCAATATATATTTCTAGGGGTCTCATGAATTGAAGGCGTACATCCATATTTAAGTGAAATGAGGATTGAGATGAAAGATGACGCATGCCCGATTTAGAAGAGGCCTTACAAGATGAATCTTAACCTACGCATGAAGATAAAATATGAGATTGGTTAAATGCTCAAATAAGGAATTATTGAGCCTATTGGATATTTTGAATGGATAAGTCCCAATGTGATAATCATTAAGAGGATGACCGAATAATGATCCGATGGACTACTGAGAGAACTAAAGGCTTCACCTATCATTAATCCTTTTCCCATGCCATTCAATGAAGATATCTTGGAAGGAGTGGTAGGGCATGAGATCTAGTCAATCACAAATGGATTTTTAGGTTACCATCAATTGCGGATCACGTGTAAAGATCAAGAGAAGAATACTTTTGCAATAAAATGGGGATGTTTTTCCTACCAGTTATTTTGTTTGGGATGAAGAATGCACCAATAGTGTTCTCGTCCATAGTTGTACAAGTGTTCCATGGTTTTATTCACAATTTTCTTCACGTTTAATTTAATGATTGGACTATGTATGGCCTAGTGAAATATTATTTTGATTGTTTGATATTGATGTTTGCAAGGTTTATGAAGTTAAGTATCTCATTGAATATTAAAAGTGTACTTTACAAGTCCTTTTGTTACTTTACTTGGACACATCATATACAAATAAGGATTACTAACGGACCCAACAAAGGTTGTAGTTATTTTAGGGTTGGAGGAGTCTACCAATCAGAGCAAAGTGTGTGGGTTCTTAGGGCATACCGGTTATTATTAAAGGTTATGCCAATATTTCTGAACCATTGGAATAATTGTTAAAGGCAAGAGGAAAGTTCTATTTGGGTGACATGAAATAATAGGATTTTGTGACCTTTAATGAGAAGTTAACCATCACCCCTATCTTACATTTTCCTTCTTGGGAAAATCCATTTCATTTGCATGTGGATGCCTCTAGACGACCATTAGAGTAGTATTAACACTACTAGGTGAAGGTAATGTGGATCATCCCATATACTTTGTGAGTAGAAAGCTAACGATGGTTGAGAAAAACTATACAACTATGGAGCGTGATGCATTAATAATGATATGTGCACTTCATAAGTTTAGAAAAAAATTGTTGGCCACTCAATTTATATTTTATAATGATTATATGGTGTTAAATTACTTGGTCAATAAGCTAGTTTTATAGGGCACATATCGTCGATGGATTATTCTCTTTTAGAAGTTTGAATTCTTAGATATAGTAAATCCCAGGTAAAAAGTAATTCACGACCTGATCATTTGTCAAGGATTAATTCTGAGAGAGGATGGAAAAAGCATATAAGATACTATTATAGATGCAAAGTTGTTTAGATTAAACCATGCATCGATAGATTTAGAAGAAATTGTAGTATTCTTGCACACTATAATTGTATTTGAAGGAATGAAGGATCTGAAAAACATGAAAATTTCTATTCATGCGGTACCATATCACCTCATTAGAGGTGACATGTATAAGGGGTAGATATGAGTTTGTGTATAGATGTGTTATGGAGCATGAGTGTGAAGCTATCATGGAATAAGTGCATGTGGGAATAAATAGAGGACACTATGCAGGAGAAGACACAATGCGTAAAATCTTACTTGCTAGTTTATGGTGGGAAACATTGTATAATGATACTAAGGTGTTTGTTAAGGCTTGTGAACATTTTTAGAGGATAGAAAATACTTGAGAAACCGAGATGAGATACCATTGTGCCTTATACCAAGCACATAAAAATTTGAAAAATGGGAAATTGATTTTGTAGGCCTCATTTCACCATGTGCGTATAGGAATGGTGCATGATGCATAATTATATATATAGATTACTTGAGAAGGTGAGCATAGGATGCACGTATAAAGTATTGCACTACAACTAGATTTATTTGGGAAAAAATTATAAGTAGGTATGGCTATCCATTGAGCCTTACAAGTGATAGAGGGACTCAATTTCTAAATGAGACAATAATGACAATTTTGGTATAATTTATGATAGTACACCATAAGAATACACCTTATCACCCATAGGTGAATTAAATGACATAAAATTTCAACAAGATCCTAGGAAAGACATTGACAAAAATATATGATGTTAGAAGAAAATACTAGGATGAAAAAGTTTCAAGTAGTGTTATGGGCATACAAGACAACTTATAAAAGGTTGAATAAGGCCACACCCTTTCAAAGTTGGTGTTTAGTGCAAAGGTAGTTTTTCTGTGGATTTTATGTTTCCATCCCTGCATATTACATGTATAGGAGCATTGGATGATGAACATGCAATTGATGAGTGTATTGATAAAGTAATATAATTGGATGAGCAACGTGCTTTATTATGCGATGGAGTCAAAAGAGATAAAGTTAGATAGAAGACATGACATGATAGATACATTAAGAAGAAGTATTTTGTAATTGGAGAGATAGTGCTTTTATATGACTCCAAGTTTGCGTGCCATCCCGGGAAGTTGAAATCTCTTTGGTTGGGACCTTTGTAATAACCAAAATATTAGAATCAAGTGCTTGTCAATTATGTAAAAAAAGATGACGTTATGTTTACCAATTATTTCAATGAGGTAGGCTCAATGCTTATTTTTTCTTTGTAATAAGGAAACATTTCCACTTAGATTAAATTTACTTTCTATTTTTTATTTTTCATATTGTTTTGTAATAATCATGTTCACGTGTAGTGCTGATTACTTTATGTTATACTTATGTGCATAGGACACCACATACTTTTAGTGTGGGTTGAATAAGATGTAAGTGCGTGAAAGATAAAATGTGATGTTGATACTCCTTACAAAGTTGTGAGAAAAATGTGCATTGGTATGAGATAGGAGTGTGGGAAAAATTCAAGTTAGAATTTTTTTGGTAAGTGTGATGGTGTGAAAGGATGATGCACAATGGAAAATATTGGTGTGTGGAGAAAATAATGGTATAGATGGCTGGCTGTAGTGTAATGTGTTTAAGGATGTTGGAATTTATTTCGATTGGAAACCATGGGAGAAGAAGGCCATGTAGTGTAATAAAAGGGAGGTAGCGGAAATATAGACTACTTAGAAAATGGTGTAGAGGAATGTGTGTGATGTGAGGAGATGCACAAAAAGGTCTACATCATGTGAAGTAGTAGTGTGACTAAAATACGACTACCACACGTATGAGGAAGTGTGAGAAAATAAAAAGTTCTTTTAAAGTAAAAAGTGATGGTAGGTGAGGAGCAATAAATGTGGAAAATTTTGGAAAAACTATAAATAGTGCATGAGATAAGATCATTCTTATCTTGCCTTTGATAACTTGTGCATTTGAGTGATCTAAATTGTGACTAAATGCGAAGAGAAAAGTTCAAATATTATATCAAACCAAAAATCCAAAATGAACCAGAGAAAAGTACACATGGCCTTGAGTTGAGAGCTCCTTTGGTGGAAGTGGAAGCTTAAAGAGAAGATGAGAGCTGGAATGAATAAGAATTGGGATTCTAAGAGTTTAAATTTAAGCTGTCAGGGAATGGGGTTTAGAAACCAAACCACGACATAAAGATAAACTAGTCAAGAGTAAGGGTTTGAGTAGGTGAAGGGTACATCAAGAAACTTTAACTCTTGGCACTACGGAACCAAATTTGAGTAAGTGAATTTAAGATCCTAGGGCACATAATCTGTTGAATTTGAAGTTTTTAACAATTAAAAAATGTATCCAAAGATGGATCTTGCAGTAAAAAATGTAATCCAATGGTAAAAACAACAAGAAGAATGTTACATGATGTGTTAGAGGAATGGTTCTCTAAAATGCAATACCCTCTAGAAGTGGTAGTAAGGAAGCCATGGGTATCACATTTTTAAAAAATCAAGATAAGTGACTATAATCATCACTTAGAGGCCTCTTTGGGAGAAAAAATAAAGGATGTAATGAAGGAACTAACCCAGAGGATGGTGGATGGGAAGCTTGTCATTTATGAAAAGGAAAAGAATGATCTAGAGAGTGTAGGGGTTCTACAATTATACAAGTTGCCATACTTTGGGTAGCCTAAGAATGTCTACCAAAGGTTGATGTCAAGGGTGCATGAGGATTTATTTTATTTTATAGGAGGAGAATGTGGAAAATCCCATGATTAATTGGGAAAGTAATTATCTTGCACGATAGCGAGTTGAGATTGGATTGGACCTGGAAGATGATGCATTTGTAGAAGCCACAACTAAATAGTTCAACTATCAGAGAGGAAAGAACATGTGATCTAGGAATAAGGGTAGCATTGTGCCTGTGAGTTACAATTTGGGTGAATCTGAATGCTTGGTCGAGGTGAACAAGAAGTGGTTGTATGTCACACATAATATGGTGTAGAAGAAAATTTACAACATCGTGTTATATATTGTTGAAGGAATAGTCAAGGAGGTGAATGACTAGGTGAGAAAGGGTGAAAATATAACATGGGGAGAGATTTTTTGTTAATTGTATTTTGGAAGATAGGGTCTGGATGGCCTAGAAAAAAATATGTTGGTCTATCCATTGGAAAATAAGTCTCCGGGAAGAGGTTCTCATAATTCACTTGTGGTGGGACAATAGCAAGCCCTTAAAAAGAGCATGTAGAAAAATGATACATGAGGATGAGAGACACATTCGAGAATGAATGATACATACCAGGAGTTGCCTTCGTTATTAGATACATAGGGAGAGTTTTTAGTACATTAATTTTGTTTCCTTTGCTGATTTGTACTTAGCAATGGGGAGATGAGGCCTTTGTGTAAGCTACCTTTTTACTTTCAAAACCAGGTATTTTCAAGCTTCTGTAAATAGAATAAAGGATGCACACAAGATAAAATTAAATGTAGAGAGGATTAATTCATATTTTCATAACCTATACCAAAAGTATGTTTATTGTTTGAGCTCGGCATATGTAGAAACAATAGAGTCGACAACATAAACTTGAGCCATATAAATGTTATAGTGGGGAAAAAGTGCATATAAAGTATACATCTATCTTAGGCCCAAGTTGAAGGAGGGGAAGTACATTGATGCATGAGACTTACATCTTCCAGAACCCCTATAAGAAGAAACGGATAGTGGGAATTGCTAAGAGAAGGCACGAGAAGACTCCTCCCCTCAAGAAGAAGAGGTATAAGATGATTTGGGAAGAAGAAAAGAAGAATAAGAAGAGAATCCTATTTACTAAAGTAGAAGATAGAGATTGCAGTAATAAACACATAACAGAGTAAGGGTGCAAACATCTCCAATACACCAAATAAGTCACCATCAATCATGGTGAATAAACTAATCACCTTAAAGAAGAATTATGTCCTAGTAAATAAGAAACCCCGGGTGATTCATATTGATGAGGATGAGGAGGACTTGGAAGAAAAGGTGAAAGAGGAGATGACACACAATGAGGAGAAAAATTAGGAAGAAGTACTAGTGTGTGAGGATGGGACGTGTGTGGGATGAAGAAGAAATGAAATATGTGTGCAAGGAAGGCTCCATGGGTGATTTTGAGCACAAATAGGAGGAAACATAAGGTGGAGATCAACCAACAATGGGATAATCAGGTGTTCTTAGGGGTGAGATAAATGGTGAACAATTTGATATTATGAAAGAAACACTAAAGAGGAAATTAGGATAAAAAAGGATGAAAGGAGAACCCATGCAAGCACCATGGATGAACTACATCAATGATCCATCCAAGCTACTTTTGAGGGATAGATTTTAGAGCATAGTACCAACTTAGGACCTATTTGGATGAGAATTTATCAATCAAGCTAGGGATGTCTCACAAACAAATAAGAGGTTTTCTGGAGTATGTAGACACACATGCAAGATCCAAAGTTTGAAGTTAACAAATAATCAGATTCCACTATGTGCCTAAAGTAGGAACTAGGTATAATACTCACTTATATCAATCCTACAAAGTTAACGATGTAAAATCCTATAATGGATTCAACAAAACAGCCGCTAAGATTACTAGGAGAAATTTACATAAAGGGGCCACAATCAGGGTCATGCTAGAAGATATAACAAATAAAGAGAAGGGATTTTAGAAGTTCACAAAGGATTTAGATAATGAGAATAAACACACAATTGATTCCTATGAAAAATAATTGACATAGTGAAAAACATCATGAGCACATGTGTGGAGTTAGTGGATCAAGCCAAGGATGTATATACTATAGAATTGGATTATTTGGAGGAATTTATAGGCGTGATGCTAACAAAGATGAATAGTGGGCTAGGGATGACTACGAAAAGTTGGTCATGTGGAAAGGAGAAAGAATAAGGAGTTGGTTATAGAGAAGATAAAAAGCATGAAGCAATCGTTCACAGAGATTAAGGAGGTTACCAATAAGGAAGAACATGCATTTGACAACTACAAATATTTTGATCTAATTTTGAGTGCACACACTATTGGAGAAGATGTATATTCAAATAAGAAACATGCCACTTTGAAGAATAATAAGGCTCAAAGACAAAAATTCATGGCCAAAGTCACAAAGAAAAGATATCTCATTAAGGCCCTAAAGACACGTTTGAGGTGAGGATCAAAGAAATATACCCTTTGGTCGTGCACAAGATGGATACTTTAGAGGGAGTGGCCTCAGACTTGGATGTGATAGTCAAGAAGCTTAAGGAAAAGGCATATGAGTTGGCTCCTAAGTAAGTGGCTGAAATTATGGAATAAACACTTAGAAATGCTTCACAAGATCTCAAGGTTGGAAGGAACTAGAATAGATTTTGAGCAGAGAGTTTCTAGAAATCCTTCCATTGCAGCCCCAAGTCTATGTTTTGAGCGCACATATTATTTCAATCTTTGAGAAAAGCCTATATTCATTACTCTTCAGATTCTTCCATCATTTAATTCACTATTTGAAAAGGCAATATTGATTCATATTGCCGAGGATTGACAATGTCCCTAGTGTGGGGTAATGTTGGTAGGATAAAATGGCTAAGTATTATCGATGCGTGAAGGACTACACACGAAGTCCACGCAAGGGAATAACATGAAAAAACTAAGAATAGAGGTATGTGTGAAGGTTTACATGACACATAGGAATATGATAGTGTGTAAGGGTTTGTTTAAAAACACAAGGGTATAAGGAATTAGCCAATTTTAAAGAAAGGGCTAAAAATGAAAGAAAAAAAGATGGCTTAATGCACAATCAAGGTCTAAAAGAGGAAATAACATGCAAACAAGGATGGAAATGACACATAAAAATAGGTTACTAATAGGATTAAATTAGGATAAACTCGAAGTTATTTATATCTCTATTTATATCTAAAGCAAATATGTAGAAGCATGTACCCTATAATTAGAGCATGTATTATTAGGAAAACACATGTAAGCGATGAAGGGAAAGTCCCCACTGTGTATAAATAGGTGTAGACTCCTTGTGTTTAGTGAAATTTTATTGTTATGACATTGATGGTAGTTTTGTATTAATGTTTGTAATAAGTAGGTCGTTTTGTATGCGTTCATGGTCTAAGCGCATGATTGTAAAGTAGTTTTATGTAATCAACATGTTTGTTATGTAATGAATTATGTTTATAATGGATAATTGTGTATGGATTACGAAGGTTAGTGAATTTTACTATGGAATTATGGGAGTTGAAATAATAATTTTGATTATCTAGGTTGATTAAATTCCTTATTATATGTGTTTCTAATCTATGATGATATATCTCCATTTATGCATATCATAATGGTTATGTTTAGTATGCATGCATAACATCTTGATAAGAACAAAAATGAGGGATCCTGGTGGATGCCCACACTTCAAGTGAGTGTTCACAAAATTTCTGAATATAGCACCACCATACATAGCTAGTTCGGAGTGTTTGTTAACCACAAGGCTACAATGTGCTTCAATTATACTTTAGGACTACTCCTAGCTATGGTTCTCTAATTTACTTGTATATTGTCTATACTTATGGGCTATGCCTTCGCTTGATTTTTCATTTGTTTATATGGCCTTCAAGTCCTTGAGTGTATTGTGACATCCGAGTGGTGTCCCATATATTCCAACAACTACTTGTTGTTATTTTATATATTACTGCATGGTTTAAATTTTTTTATATTACATCATTCGGCTTGTTTGTCATTAACACTTTTTTCTTCCATTTACCATTGTATTTTATGTGCCATGGTTTTTACCATATACATTATCTATTCCCCCTACGGGAGTTCTATTTGAGATGTGCACATTAGTTTCAACTTTCTTTGTTTGGTTTGTACTCGAATTGGTTCATCCGAAACACCATAAACTACTGTGGGGTAATCATTGGGTGATTATTTCACCCTTTGAGCTATAACAACTAGATAAATATTAGTACACAAAAATGACCAAATAGGGATGATAATTTTTTAGAATCATAATTTGGCAAAACAAAGCATGGACATAAGTGCACTAGTACATAAAAGAATGGTGGGAATTAGTGTCCCACCAGGTGGTTCTATTTGGGGGTAGAAACAAGTACACTATAGGTTCAACAAGTTTTCAGTGACATGATTTTCTAAATTCCAGTAGCATATACTCGATCCTCAAGTTACTTATCAGGTACAATAGGAATAAAATTTAATGTAGTTTCATAATTTGAGCAAAAAAATTAATTACTCTTCTTTCTTGGTTTACATTTATTCTACCGGTATCAAATAAGGAGTGACACCTAGAGCATATATAAGAAAACGATATGCTTAGAATAATGGGTTATCCATGGCTAGTTTCTATTCATTTTTTACCATCACAAAAGTGTCACTTATCCATGAGGAAGTGTTGATGGTTGGAGGGAAAATCCTCAACTCTCTTAATACTCTTCCCTTGGTGATATGAACCCTAAATCCTCAATATGATGACACAAATCCTTAAATCTCAAAATGGTGATAGGATGCCTAAATCCTTAGTATAATTCTAACCATCTCCAAGGAAAACACATATAAGTAACAATTATATGACTTCTCTCCACGACATTAGTGTATTTTATCCTTGATTCACTTGTTTTTAATACACATTTTATTCTTATATTCACAAATTTAAAGTTCAATTTCATTTACCATGAAAACTTACAACACTTATCTTATTTTTAGGTCCATCATTATCCCAACACATGCAACACAATTGGAACAAGGAGAAATCTCAAGCACAAGATGCTCAGGAAAAGGAAACATCCAAGTTACAAATACATGCATCATTTATACTATGCACACAAGGTCACCACTAGGGTTATCATCCCCTCTTATATTCCATGATACAAATGTTACAAAATCCATTTAACATGATATCAAATTGTATTTGACACAGTATTGGCTACAACCTTCTTTAGCTCTCCTGGTATACTCTTCTTATATACTTATGCTACCGAGTATCCATTCACATACATAAAGTGGAGGAAAATGTAAACATGAAATCATGTAACTACTATTTACATCACACCTCTAAATATGCCATTATATGCATGATTCCTAAGAAATAAAATTAGGTATTAACAACACTTATTTTTCTTTACATTGGTTTAGCATTTTTATACCTCTATCATTAAATTTTTCTGGAATGACTACTTTACTTTTGGACATTTGATAACATGTGACCCAACTTAGTATTTTCTGATTCTATCCTCCAAGATTCCCGAGATAGTACCATCCATTAGGATAGGACTTCACAAGCACAATATTCCCCCTTTGGTTACTTCTATCCTTTTCCCTCCTTTTCTCAAATTTGAAATACCACATTGAATATTATATTTTCTAGATTACCGCTATCACTTAGTGTTAGCCTTTATAGTTGTTAATGAAAATATTAAAACAACATAATCATATATATACAATACTTACTCACTATTATTTGGGGTAAGAAATTTAAGCTATTACTTCCTATCTATTACTTGGGAAAAGAAGCATTCAAGCATTGCATTGGGGCTGCATCATTCACTTCATATGAGAGGCTATTTATTAATTCCATCTCACACATTCATTTTGGGGAAATAGTTATATCACATTATCTTCATGTGGTGATTCAACAACAACCTAGCTTCAGGAACATTATTTTATTACACACACATACACTCACCAAAACACTAAAACTACACAAAGTCTAAAAGGTAGTGTAACGCTATGTGACAATCACATTTGGGTGAGAACAGTCGGTTCTGACTCAAACATATGCATGATTTATTTCATATAATATTGTATTGAGTCTTGTATAGGTAGTTAGGGTTTGTTTTATAGGTTTAGGTGTGGTAGTGAAACCTATAGTGAAGCTAGAGTGATAAAGAACAAAAATAAGAAAATAAGTTCAATTCCTACAAAAATATCAGATTCAGAGTTGTTTCTAGGACACCAACACCCATTTTAGACACTAACACATGGGCGGTCCCTGTCTCTGGGAATTTATATCGAAAATCCTGGCATGTCTCATTTTTATATATGAAACATAATCATCCTAGATATAACATGTTCTACCTAGTTTCTTGTCCATAATCAATCTAGAAACTCGATACAAGATATGTCTTTTATCTCTTGATTTTTCACACTTGATTGTCATTTCTTGGTAGATATTTCTTATTACTATTATATCAATTTTATCTTACTCTTTTAATAATATTTAAATTATGTTAAATCAATGACATTCATCATTTTTCTACTACTAGAGAGACCCTAGCACATGGTGACAATAGTTGTCTTTCTTTCTAATCATAGTATAAACACCACCCATAGATGGAATATATGAGCACCATTTATTTCATGGCTATAAAAATGAAAAAAATTATTTTGTATTGATGTTAATGAGACTAGACTCACTAAACTGTGGATGATGTTGGATTCCAAATATGTTAAGTCCATTTAATCTCGACACACCATGGTCCTTTTTGGAGATGTCTAACATGACATTATTTTTATCATAGATTCTATAAAATCTACAGCTAAAGTACAAGGGAGGATAAGGAAAATCTCGTAGCATGTTTTCACATTCCTTTAACATTCAAGCTCAAAAATAAAATGGAGCCTACAAAGTGATATAAGAATAAAGCGGTATGGATGGGTTTTGTACCTTTAACCCATTACATTTTCCACTTTATTTTTTTCCCTTTAAGTACCGATTGTACTCACTTGAATAATGTAAAGGAGGTTGAGAATATAAAGTGGAAAAATAACATATATTATTTGAGTAGGAACAATTTGAGTCATGGAATATGTGTGAGATAGGCAAGTATTCAATTCCCACTTTTTATTCCTATATTTTCATTCATGTTGTCACCTTATCTCGACAAATTAAATGTCGTCTAATTCAAAACCCTAATATACCTTTAAATTATATGACCATTCATTTGAAGAGATAAATTATAGATTATTATTCATGCATCAACTATGTAATTGGATCTTGAACATGGAACATAATGGATTTTACCATTCTTGTATTTTGGTCCATTTTATCAAAAATTACACTCAAAATAGAAACTATAAAGTGGAGTTTAGATGGAAGATATTATTGGAGATGGAATTATTTGAGTCATAGAATTGGTGTTGGGCATAACGGTATTTAATTTCCAACTTTCCATTCATGTATTTTTCTTATCTACCATATTAATCATCATCTAATTGATGACCCGAATTCGTAAAAAACATGATAAAAAAGTTTAATCGAGAAATTATTTTTCTCATATGACCTTCCATTGGGTGGGAACAAATATTGATGATTGTTCATGCATAATCTATTTAACCCTATGTTCAATGTATGTGACCTTTAATTATTAATTATATTTACATGAATTCATGTTGAAATTCATTCTAAATATAAGATGTTTACTTTGTTTTGAGGTATTTTCTATGTTCGATTTATAATTTTGTTGTTGAATTATTTTTATGCTTGTGTTATTAAAGAACATAATAGTATAATTGTAGTAATACCAAAAGGTTACATTGCCTACTTCTCTCCAATTACTTAAGATTTAAATTGAAAATGGGTCCTAAAATTTTCTATCGAAGTAACTAATGTTGTTGGGTTTTATATCTTTAAAATTTTGGATTCCCTCCCTTTTTATTTTTTCCTCTTTAAGCATTTATTGCACTCATTTTTCCAAACGTGCAATGAAATGAGTGGGGTGGGTTGTATCATTCCTTATAAAACTTTTAAATCAGATATCAAACTATGAAAACAACCACAAATCCACTTAACCAATACTTATTGTGTGCACACCATAAAATATCAAAGATGCAAGCAACCATGAAACATAGAATAAACACATGAAAATAGGATATAAGTGGGAAACCCTCAAGGGGAATAAAAATCACTGAAATACAATATTATATTGATATGTTTCTAAATTTAGTGAGGTAACAACCTCACAAGGAGCACCAACCCTAGTTTAGTAGATGACCAACCCTAAATGGAGCACCAACCCCTAATTTTGTGAAGTACCAACTCCACTAGGAGCCTAATACCCCCAAGATGATAAAACCCCACTCAATCACCATATGTATATCTTATATCTTATTTCTTTCTTCCACAATGATGGAGATCACTAATTCAACTTGCACTTCTTTAACACTTCAAACCCTTGTAATTAGATCTATCTTTACTTTTAAAGAATTCAAACATATGAACGCATCCTTGATGATCTTATTCAATATGAAAATAATTTAATATGATCTCAAATAATGATCATACACCTACAATTCACTCACACCTAGGTCACTCAAATAATGATCATACACCTAGGTTACTCACCTCCGCACACACACAACTAGCTTGCAAAAGTACCATGTTGTCACAAAATCAGAGATTTACTATTACATTTATATTGTCGGGCATGTTATTTTATATATGGATCTTGCGTAATAAAAGTATTCACTAGTGACCTATCACTTAGTCTTGTTTTTAGTCAGGTTGGTCGTCATTTTTATTTGTTTGGTTCAATTGTCACTTGTTTATATAGTTTTGGGCATTTTTTAGGGAGTCTCAGGTGTTGTAATTTTCTCATTCGTCATCTCCATTCCTATCTCAAGGGTGCATAGGGTTTCACTGGCACCACTGGGTGCCCCAATCCATGATTTTAGGTGTCTTTATTTTTGTAATTTTTGGTCCTAATTTATTTGTTCAAGGTCAGTCTTTGTTGTTACCCGTGCATTCCCCTAATTTATAGTTGAAATTTTTGGGTCACTAGTGTTGAAATTTAAACAAGAGATCCCTATATAAACATATCATACTCACTACATTATGAGCAGACATTTTACTATCAAGGAAAACTATCTACTAAGGAAAGGGTCTGCATTTGGGCATCTTCTACATCTGCATCACACAAGCATAGGGGGAAAGGGTTGTATTATTTCTATTCCATCCACCATTTGCATTTTTACATATAGTTATTTCCCCTACTTGCCAAGGCCATTAGTCTTTGCAGAGAATCCTAGGTAAAACATTACACACACACATATAGAACTACATGGGGTCTAGAATGTAGTGCAACACTTATTCATAAGTCGCCATTGTGGTAGTTAAGGTAAATCTAACCTATTCATATGAATTTTTATTTATTTTGAAACATGAATTTTCAGTTTAATTGATTTTCTAAAGGTAATAGCCACAAAACCGTACACATTCATGAAATTCCACAAACTAACGAAATGTTGTGTTTAGAGTGTAGAATACATGTATATTTTTAAAAAAAAAAATTGGCAAAAAATATAGTATTTTTCTTAATTTTATTCATATGTTGTTTCTTATGTTATTAAAGAGGAATGACTGTCCCCGGTGGTTTTTTAAAATGAAAACTTATCTTTTCACTATGAAATTTTAGATATATGTTCAAGATTATAATTTTGACGTGCTGTCAAATTTTCATATTTTTTTGACTTATATTTTTTTAATTAATTATTTAGTAACTATATTTTAAAATAAATGGCATCCATATTTCAATGCCAATAACTTTTAATATTTATATCAAAAATTATTTTTTTTTCAGGAAAGAAGAAGAATTCAACAAATACTAAGTATATTTTTTTCAAATTTTTTTGATATATTGTACTATTTTTCAAATTTGGTTGATTGTGTACTATTGATTGTCCTAAAATACCGTATGTTAGTAAAAATTAAAAAATAAATAGCAAAACAGATTTTTAAAAATGAAAATTACATTTTTAGAAAGCCAATAAAAATATGAATTTTGTGTCAAAATTTTGTAAGTTAACTATTTCGTTTACCCTAATTACGTGGCACCCGAGTGGCAGATTTTGGCTCACAATTGTCCCCCAAAAGGATTTGGAGCCAAAATGTGCCACTCAGGCGCCACGTCACTACCACTCAGGGGTTCGCGCGAATGGGGTTCGCGCGGAACACCATTCGGGTGAATGTGGTTCGCGCGAACCCCCATTCGCGTGAACCCCCTCCATACCACCAAAGCGCCACCAAAACGTCTCCTTCTAGATTTAATGATTCGCAATTGTGTCTCCCCTTCTAAATTTAATGTTTTACAAGTTACTTATTTAATATTGTTCACTTTTTATGTTTTAAATTTAGTTTTTTACATATTTTTGTGTTTTAAACTAAGTGTTTTTTTTTTAATTGTTTTTAACCAAAAATATGTAATATTAAATTAGAAAAGTTGTTTTAAAGTTATAGAAAACTAAAATTAAAAATAACCTAATTTCTACTGAGATTTGTATATAAATAGAGTTGCATGCACATATAGTTTTGTATCGAGTTTACTCTTAGACATTCAGATCTATCACGATTTATGTGTGCGGGTGAAAATTATTGAAGTGGATGAATCATGGGAAATGCAAAGAATGAGAAACGAAAATATACCGAGGAAGAGAATGCAGAGAAGAATGCTAGAAGATCTGTTCGTAGGAGGGCACAAAAGAGAGAGAGAGAGAAGACACAACAAGTGAAAGACAACGCTGCAAAAATTGGTACATATGTATAGAAACCCTTGATAGATCCTAATTTTTTTTTAGTTCTAAGGTTTAAATATGATAATTTATGTTTTTTAGATTGCGTAAAGGCAAGGGTTTTGATAGGATCCCATGTGTATGTTTATGGACATAGATCATGATGCACAACATTATGCTGAAGTGATAACAAAAGTTATGGAATTACTTCCCAAAAAAATGTGAAACACTTGGTGAAGATGGATTTACAAAAATTAAAAGAATTTTCCGAACAAGAACCACTATCACGAAAGAAAACAGCAAAAAGTGTAGAGATAGTATATGGTGAATTTGTTAATTTGACTACAGTTGCTAGAGCACATTTGTTGGTTACATTCTTGAATCATGTTGATATGAGGGAAACATTAGAATTGTTAGGTGTTGATTTTGGATAGAAAAATTCAAAACATGTAGAAGAAGAATTTGTTGGGAATGTTTTTAAAGGAATAAGTTCTTTGGGTACAAAAACTAGGTCTGCTGATAAGAGTATTTCTTGTAGAGCAATATTAACTTCAGTTGTAAGTGAAGATACAACAAAGAATCGTCATGTTACCACCTTTGCCAAGGCATTGGGTTTATCTAGAAAGACGGTTAGCAGGTATGCAAAGAGGAGGAAGACATTGGATGACTCTACTATGGAAGGAAATTGGGCACTAATGTGTAGAAATCCACGTTATGATAAAATAGAGGATAATATTGTGAAGATAGTTTCTGATTTTTGGACTGAGAGGACTCATCCTTCTCCGAATGTGAGGGATGTTTTAAAACATAGGATAACTCACAATAACTATGATGAACATATAAAACATTGGCTTGAAATAACTCAACATGAGATGTACATAAAGTTTACAGAAGAAAATCTAGATGTTAAGATTGGACAACGAATGTTTGAAAATTTGAAGCCTTGGTATGTGTGAGCTGATAAAGTCCTTGACACATGTTGTTGTCGCTATCACGTTGAGTTTGATTATCACTATCAGGTACATAAAAATTTATAGATTCAATGTATATATATTTTGAGGCGTGCTTTCATTTATATCTATATATTTAAAATTTGTTTAAATATCATTTTTGAGACATGTGATTTAAAATTAATGTATTTCAAAATCTATATTTTTTTAGGTGTATAGAAAGTTACGAGAAGAAATTGCCCCACCTACACGTGTCAGTGAATTCATAACTTCAATTATTTGCAACGTATCTGATGATCATGTCGATGATCATATGACTTGCATCAAAGGTGTCTGTGACAAGTGTGGGGACTTGAAATTATTGCCAAAAACAAATGAAGATTTGGACATAGTTAACCTGGTTGCTTGCAAGAGGTGATATATATAAATTTATGTTTTTAAATTTGGATGTTAGATTTTATTTTTATTTTTATTTTATTGCAAATGAATACATGACAATTTGTCCATGTTATGAATTGATTTTGTAGGTTCAAATACATAAAATATTCAACAAGGCTTGGAAAAGATGCAACTAGGTTGGATTTGGTAGAAGAGGAAATCCCCATTGCTACATTCATGCAAATTTTTCGAAGTTTAATTAGTCGTACATCAAACATTCTCACTATTCAAAGTGGCGCAAGCTACAAATTCAAGACTAATAGAGACACATTCCCTATTGGTTCCATATTGTCTGTGGTTGATTTTTCTGAGAATTACTCATTTTCTCATCAAAAAGAAATTCAAACATAGTATTATCATACTGACTAGGTTACTATCATGGTTCAAGTATTTTATAGGCATGCACAATTGGATTTGGATGGGGTTGAAAGTACATATGTGAAGCGAATGATCAAGAAGGAGTATCACTTCTATATAAGTGATGACAAGGAACATGACACCCACTTTGTGCAACATTGTTTTGGTTTGTTCTTTCAATATCTTCATCAGTGAGGAATACAAATAGATCACCATTTTGTTTGGTCAGATGGTTGTGCATCACAATTCAAATCCTCTCGCCCTTTCTTTGCACTCAGTCATTATCATCGTCATCACAAAATTCCTCATTTATGGAGTTTTTTTAGAGTGGTCATGGGAAGGGAGAACACGATGGTGCGGGTGCATGCATCAAACGTGCTCTAAAGAAACAAAGCTTTGATTATGAGGGAGATCGATTGATTGATGCCCACACCGTTGTTGAATGGTGTAAGAAACATTTTGCAGTTCAGGTTTCAACCTCACAGGCTTCAACATCACACGCTTCAACCCCACATGCTTCAACCCCATAGAGTGTTTTGGGAGATAACAGGTACATGCACATTTAAAACATAGATATGTAAATCTTGATGTGATTTATTAAGTGAACTACAAGTTACTAACTTTAAATTTTTTTATTCTGATTTTTGTTGTTTGTTTTAAACTTTATTGATCTTTTGAGCATGATTAAATGAAGGTATTGATCGGAGGACAAAGTATGGATGTGAAAGGATTCCCAATTCTAGGTCTTTGCACTCTTTGATGACTATGGATAGTAATAACTGGACAATCTGTATAAGAGATTATTCTTGTTTTTGTTATGAATGCATGAACAAATCATATTCAAAGTGCAATAGTCAAAAACATGGGTATGTAGGTGAGTGGAAGCAAGTTCCTTTAGTTGTGGATGACACATATGGATCAGATCATGATGATAGTTTTGAAGATGTGCCATTAATTTCAACTGATTATGACCACATATTTGGACTGGTTAAACAAGGTATGTTTTATTTGAAAGGATCAAGTATAATTTGATAATTAAATATATATGTATATAATTTATACTATACATCCGATCATTGAATGTTTCTTTGCATTTTGTTGTAGGAGATGTATTTGCAGTCATTTTTGAAGAAGCCAATATTGAGAAAGTGGAGTACTACTTGTTGCATTGCATAGAGGAGAGAACAAAGCTAACATGTGAAATAACAAGTGAAGTGACAACATTTTTTACTGGCTCGGTTGTAGTGCAGGGAACATACTTACAACAAGTGAAAGCCCTCCAAAGTGGGATTCACTTTGTTGATTACAAACCAGACAAAAAGGTGTATCATTACACCCATCACATAATTGCTACAGGGTTACAATTGCAGCGGCAGTGAAGACTACAAATAGTAAACGCAAAAAATGGAGACTAGATGTAGAAGACCATGAAAAACTTTTACAAGTCATTGAACAACAAGTAGAGCCACTTGGTATTATATAGAAGGACATGGAATAAATTACTAAACCTTGTTGGTAATAAACTATTAAGCTAGATAACATTGTATTTTCTACTTGAAGGGACTATGGAGACCACTATACAATAAAGTTGTTTAATACTTGTGATTCTTACTTGTTGTGAGATGGTTTATGGTTTACAAGTATTGTGATATGGTTGTTACATGGAAGTATGTATGGTATAAACATGATTTATGATGTGGATGTATGTTACATTATTATTTTTAATGTGGAAATGTTAGTTGGGAATTCAGATGTACATAGTTTTTTATATATGTTATTTGTTTAGTTGTGAACCAAAAGGTTGTATATGGAGTACCCTTATCACTCCACCCTTATCACAAATAACATGTTCTTCTGGGTTATGTTTTCTTTTGCATCAAACTTTGTGTCATATTTGTAATTACTATAACTATAGGATATGGAGCTTATTAATAAAACCTGACATGGGGCACTTTTGGACATTCCTTATATGGATTGTGCCAATAAGATGATTGAAATAAGACTACCGTAAAAGAATACAAGGTGTGACCTATTTTAATGGATAAATGCCTTCTAACTATATTTTTTGCTTTGACAATATGCCCTTCTTAAAAAGTAAAAATGCCTTCTAAGTATATTTTGTGCTTATGCCCTTCTTAAAAAGGAAATATGCCTTCAAGCATATTTTGTGCTTGACAATATTCACTATTTTAGCTTATTTTACATTTTACATGTGGAATTGTTATATGTTGATTCCCATTGTCAGAAGATTTTAAGTGCTCGTTATGGATCATGGTACAACATAGCTTGAAAATATCTTAAGCAATTTAAGACATTGTGTAATGCTAAGCAATTTAAGAAATTGTACAATGCTAAGCAATTTCTCTAGTCTTACTAGTAATTTTAGATTTTGGTTTATTTAATAAATAGATTTTGTTTTTTTTCTAATTGGAGATTTTGGTTCGTAAAATAAATCATTTATATTTCTACCTGCTTGCTGTACTGGTGCTAAGAATAGAAAATAGTTGTAGCTAGCTGCCAAAAAATGAAAAGAGGGAATCACAGAGGCTATTTCTTAAGCAATTCAAAAGCGTACATACCACAGAAGAGAAGCGCTTGCACCCTTTTGGAACAATCAATCATCCAAACTCCCATATTCCATGTTTTCATATACCATACATCCTCTGTTTAGGAAAATATTGAGAAACATCACCATGTGAGGCTGATGTATGTGACTTCGAACCTCAACCTACAAATAGGATTCAAGAACAATCATCCCTAAATCTTGTGTACACTCTATTCTTTTATCCTTCTATGACGTCTTTAGTATGTACTTGATAAATTGATACTATTGATGTCAATGAGAGGACTTGCAAATTACTCGAAACTCATTCCATATTGCCTATTGAAAAACTTGAAACTCAAGTCTGCCTTGCTCTACATCTGTTTTAAGAACCTTGATAGCCTTGGCAGTATGATCTAAGCTGCCCTTATAAGTGATTCAGAAAAGAAATCAATAGCGATTCAATTTCTTCTATTGAATGTTTTCTACATCTTTGTTCACGTGATTGTATGGCACCTTGTACTTTCTTACTCTCATACAAGTCTCTAATAGCACCCAGTTCTGCATCTTTTCTCTGGTGTACCTCCTTTACAACAAGTTGCCTTGTTGTTTCTGTGTCTTTCTTGTCACCCTCAAAATGTGCTTTATACTCAACATTTTCAGAAACCACATGTTTAATAGTTTCCCTATACACACATCTCTTGAATACTTTGAACTTTAATCTTCAGCCTTTCTAGTTCAGTCTCAATATCTGGCTGCACGAAGGAAACCATTTGCCTATTCAGTTGCGGTACAAAGTTTTCTTTGTTCATCGCATACTGAGATTGCACAGAAGTTCATTAGTTTAAGAAAAGTGTAAAACAGAATAACATTGAAAAAATGAAATCATTGTTAATCAATGGCCTGAGTAGCCGGCTAATTTTTCACTAGGCTATTTGGAGGGGCATTTGTTTTGTTCTCTTTTACCACAAATAGCTCTTTAAAGTCATTGCTGCACATTCTTTGTTCCCTTCCTCCATTCCTAAGGCTGGTATAGTCACTAATATCATTAGGTTTGTTTTCGTCTAAATAAGTTCTCAAACTCTTCACATTTCTACTCCATTCTTTGTTGAATGAATGTAAGTTTTACCAATTGAAATTAGTTTATTCCAACCATTTGACTCTTCCAAGAAAAAGAAGGCATAGAGATCTCAGAATTTATTTACCAAACTCTCATTAGCATCATTTATATTTGTCTTCATAGAATAAGCTTCTTGGTGTATTGCATCAACCCTTCCTCATGAATTGTTTCCATTTTTGGGATGGTTTCATAATCATAGATCCATTCAAAGTAGCCTGTAGTCACTTAGGTCATTTAATTGAGAAGTTATTTTCATCGGCATGCAGAACTATCATCGACACATCATATATGTTGCTTATCAAGTTAGTTCTAAGAATAACATGTCCAATCCTTTAGCATGAGCCATTGTTTTGGAGCCACCACCTGTGATGTGAATGATGTTAGAGTTTGGAAAAACTATAATCAGGAGGATCAATGGAGCAATCAGCAGAAGATGTACAATGATTGCATGAATGATGAGAAAAAGGATAACATGCAGGACATCCAGAGATTGAGAGTCATAGAAATATGAAGAAGTGTTGATTACAGGATGATAATCGGCAAGAAATACCACCATGGATTCGAAGTGGTATCTAGATGTTAATGATGATGATAAGGTAGTACATTAACTTTGGGATACTCTCATGCATGGCCAGACTATGATCAAATTCATAGTTTTCAGATGAATAGCACAAGGATAGGATAAATTCAAATGTCAAACCTAATCAGGAATTGAACTATCCTTGGCAAGGGAACAGGATAAAAGTCAAATTTTTTAATGTTTCTGATACAGCTAGAACTATAGATTTATTATAACAACAAGCCATATCTTCATCTTTCATTCATCAGATAATGATGAATTATATTTAGAATATTTAACAAAAATACAAGTAGAATAATAAGGTCATGGTAGAAGACTTCAGTTTGGCCAACCTTATCAACTCGAAGGATTTGGAAAGTGTTTTCTAGGAAAATTAAAACTTGTTTGGATAAGTAATTTTTTAACATAGTACAGTGTAAGACACCATGATCTCTGGATTCCCCCATTATACACTTTTATATCAGATTGTTGAAGGAATACTCAACCATTGGAAGAAACATAATGAGACAAGTTTGAAAGCATTGGCAGGGTCAAAAGATGTGAATCTTGTTTGTGAGTTTCAATTTAGTTGCTTCATCCTAGACCGTGACCATTTACCGAACTCAAATTTCCTGTTGGGATAAGATCAACCACATGGGAGAAGGCAAAGAAGATTAGACAACACGTGTCCATGAAAAAGGTTCTAAGCTTTCCCTATAAATGAGTTAGCTGAGATTTAAAGTAGATAACAAAGCAAGTTACATAATTACTGGTAAGACCCATTTAGAAAATTTGGATTTAAGAGAGAATGAAAATGGCAAGAAAGCAAATTCTGAAGGAAAAGTGTGGGATGCAGGGAAATTGGATGATCCAGGAGAGAAATTTCAAGATGAAAGCCAGAAGGATGATAACGAGTTTGCTAAGTTGTCGGATAAGGATAAGGAGATCAGTGACATTGTTCAGTGAATACAGATATTGGATAACTACTCAATAAACCAGGAGATTAAAGATGCCAGCAAGGCAGCAGCTGCCGAAGAAGCACAAGTTGGCAAGTCTAAACGCTTGAATGAAATGCCAGTCCAGATTGATATGATCTCAGAACCCTCTCTGACGAATGATGAGAAACAGGTCGTGGTTGAAGCAATTCCTGTGGAGATTGAAGAAAAGGTAATCCCAGATGAAGATGGAAAGCAGAATGACCTTATTCAATGCAAGATTCTTATACGACAGAAATTAATGAAACATTCAATGGTACTGACGGAAGAGAAAAGAAGCCTGTGCCAGATGCAGTGTTGGCAGTTGAGTCAAACAGGGATATAGCAATTGAACGACCTAATGATAATTCAAGGTCCATTGTAGCTGAGAATTACCAATCAGATGTTGAGTCGGAAGAGGATGACAGTGAGGAAGATGAAGAAACAAATGACACAATGAACTCCTTGGCATCGGAAAAATAGTTGCCACCAGATTCCCTGCACCCCTCAGAAAACAATGCATTGCCTTTCCAGCTCGTCCTGCAGGTTTAGGATCATCTGTACCATTGTTGGAGCCTGTTTCTCGTGTGGTGCAGCATTCTAGAGCAAATGGCACTTCAGCATCTCGTGCATCTCAAGTTGCGGAGGATCAGACCAGTGGAGAGCCAGGTGAACCATCAATTAAATTTTTGATGAGGTGAAGTCTGATACAGATGAAGTTTTTTAGGGACAAAGAAGGTTCATGAAATAGTAGGAACAGTTCAGGGAATTAAAATTTGGGAAATTGATACGCCAGCTTCTAGCTTCCTCTGTTGATGGTAACACATTAGGAGTTTACATGAAATAGCAGGAATTTTGACTCATCCATGTGAAACAAGTGTAACCTTCAGCAACTGATAAGTGCAAGTGTAACCAAGCACAACTGAATCAAGCACATCAATAGACAAAATACACTTGATTCAGCATCATGTGAAAGAAGCAATGTCGAAGTGCTCCATTGTCCTACTGTAGAGCAACCGGCAAACATCTTGACAAAAGCGCTTGAAAAAGAAAAAATTGAAAAGTTCACAGGCATGCTTGGTCTTGTTAGCATATGCAAAGAGAAGAAAGAATACAGAAGGCAAACTGCACTGTTCAAATGACACAGGCAGAGGTTTATTTATATGTGAAGAGGTGGTTACAGATTGGTTGAACAGTTACCAAGGGAACAAGTTTAGCTTTTTCTGTAGTTGGAAATTGAAGAGTCATGGGGAATATGAAGTGTAACAGTCATTCCAATGGATTTATATTTGTAATTCTCCTCACTTGTTTTTGCTGAATAAAATACTAAGTTTGGTTTTGCACATTCTACTTGCATAGTCCATTTTACCTGACCTGACATTCCAAACCATGGATGGAAACGACCATGAAAGAAATTGCGAGACATGAGCACCAACAAATACAAGCATACTCTCATTATACAGATTTCTTGTCACCTTCTACAGAAAGCTTCTTGTCAGTAATATATGCTACAAGACCCACTACAAGAAAATAGAAACTCCAGAACATTCCATAAATCTGGCTGACAAGGCAAGACTGAACAACTCTAGTCGGGCAAAAAGTATCATACCATCCCAGTGGTGCAATAGGCTATAAAAGCATCAAGATCTATGAGGGACGTTATAAAATCTAAATCATAAGAGTCTATCAGTCCTTTCTTAAAATGTTCCAAAATAGTAAGCATAAGTTTCTGTAGAAGAAGACTAACACTGACTTCAATTTGATGGTTATTGAAAGGTGTCACTATGTTCCAAGATACGTCTATTTCTGCTAGTATTCCCGGAATGTAATCACAGCCAACTCACACACATGAAGGTGCTACCTAAATTTTCTCTCAATTGTTGTCCTTGACAGTGAATCGCCCTAAGTGGGTACAAAAAATATCTTTAAGACATTGTAGTAAAAGCATCATGCCATATATGAAGGATATTATATAATCTAACATCATGACAGTCTAGAGGCTTATTATAAAAAGTGGTCACAGGAAAAATTATTCATGAAAAATGAGTTCCCAGAAAGAAGAGAGAAAACGTCTGAGGCTTCAATGAGGAAGATTTAAGTCAGTCAATAAGTTGCAAATTGAAATGCTACAACATGTCAGTAGGAGAATGTTGGTACAAGCAATTCACACAAATGCAGGTCCGATATTTGGATTTTCTCTCAATTGTTGACTTATATCTTGTTTGAGAATTGTCGCATCTCTATCATGGAGCCTCCAGATATGTCTTTGCCACCATCCTTTAATGCTCCCAAAAAATCCTTCTCAAAGGTATCCAATCTGTAGATAATGAATCAATGATGAAGAAATGGAAGGAATTCGACTTAATTTTCTTGGAAACTCAATTAGTTCAAGGGACCATGAACATTGGATATGAGGGGACTGATATGTGGAAAAGATGTCTATGTGATTGGCACCTGGCACAAATATCCTGTCTCAGTTTCAGGTCAAGCTACAAAAGACAAAAAGGAGGCCAGTCTAAAGATGGAGTGCGCAACATCTTTGAAAGAAAGGAATAAATGACTTTTAATAAACACTGAATAAGTCAAAAGAGTGTTGGCCTCAAATCTATCCTATTATAGAATAAACCCTGGTGTTGTCATCAATCAAGGCAACTACTCCCTTGAAAATGATAGCAACTCAATATCAATCTAACATTCAGATTATCTGTACTGATAATGGAGGCGAGTTTATCAATCAAGACTTGAAACGTACCTGAATTTACATGGCATTGTTCATCAGACTACTTGCCCTTACACCCCTCAAAACAAAAAGGAAAAAAAAGTCTGCGAATAAAAAAATCACGATCTTGAGGTGGTACCGTTGCTTCCTTGTTTGGAGCCCTTCTTTAACCTATGTATTCAGACGAGGCCCTGAAGGTTTATTGGGGTGAAGCTGTTCAGCCAATGCAGCCTACCTCATCAACCATGTACCTTCTAAACCCAAAATTTCAACTCAGTTTGAGTCAAGAAACTGTAAGTCTCCTACCATTCAAAATTCCCAGAAAAGTTTTGGATGTGTAGCCTTTGATTGAACTTAAGACATGATATGATGGAACAGTAGATGATCAACCTATGGCTGTCCCTATCTTGATCAGATTTTTGGTTAGGGAACACTCCCAACTCAGAAAATTCAGAAAGTGTTCCTTAAAAGATGATTTTGATTGACATTAAGACACAATATGATGGAACAGGAAATGATCAACTTATGACAGTCCCTATCTAGATCAGATTTCTAAGTTGAAAATGAATGTATTATTCTAACTCTAAGAAGAGGGAACATAGATCTGGAAAAAGTTGTGGAGAACCCCTATTTAACAGTTGTGGAAAAACTAACTCTTGAGGCACTTCATCAGGTAAATAACATGACCTTCGTTGTCCAAGTGATGGTAACCTTACCAAGACATTTAGAATATGAGTCAGGTGAATGTCCAAGTGATGGTAACACCATGGATGACAGGGAGGAGTGTCCAGGTGAGACTGGTGATGGTCCAGAATTTTTTGAGGATGAGAATCAGGGTCAGATGGAAGTTCAGAATCAAATGGAAGTGTCGTCAGTCTCTCACGATGTACCAGCTAACCAATTGTCTTCTCCAGCCGATTCCATGCCTGAGTCTCATGAAAATTCTGAATCTGAACCTCACCTAAAAGTGTTACCCAATCGAGTCACAAGAGGGAAACCCAAAGTTAGCTATGAACCTGTCCTCAACTCTAAATCTAAATATCCCATAAATAACTATGTATCCTACCATAGATTGTCAAAGGAAAGTATGGCATTTGTGAATCAATTATCTGTTGTATCTATTCCTAACAGTGTGCAGGAAGCCTTGAAAGATCCCAGATGGAGGGAGGCAATGAATGAAGAAATGAAGGCCCTTCAAAAGAACTCAACGTGGGAAGTTGTTGACTTGCCTGAAGGGAAGATACCTGTTGGATGTAGGTGGGTCTTCACCATTAAATACAAAGCCGATGGAACTATGTGTGCATTCAAATCAAGTTCCTGCTAACAAAGAACGCTATCAGAGACTGGTTGGAAGATTAATGTATCTTGCACATACTCGGCCTGATTTAGCTTATGCGCTGAGTGTGGTTAGTCAATTCATGCACTCCCCAAGCGAAGAACATATGAATGCTGTCATCCGTATCTTACGCTACTTGAAGTCATCTCCAGGAAAGGGAATTTTATTCACAAAAGGAGACAGTTTGGATATTAACGGCTATACAGATGCAGATTGGGATGGGTCTGTTCAAGATAGACGTTCTACATCTGGCTATTTCACGTTTGTAGGAGGAAATTTGGTTACTTGGTGAAGTAAAAAACAGGAGGTAGTTGCGAGATCTAGTGCTGAAGCCGAATATAGAGGAATGGCTAAGGCAATATGTGAATTATTGTGGATCAGAAATCTGATGCAAGATTTACATATTAAGCAAGTCAGCCCTATGAAGTTATATTGTGATAACAAGGCAGCGTGTGATATTGCTCATAATCCTGTCCAACATGATCGAACTAAACATGTTGAGGTTGATAGGCATTTTATCAAGGAGAAACTGGAAGAAAAATTGATTGAAGTTCCTCATGTTCGATCTCAAGACCAGCTTGCTGATGTGCTGACCAAGGCAGTGTCAAACCAAGCATTTAATGACTGTGGCCTTTTCCTGCTTCCACCTTGCAATCTGTTGTTTCAGTACTGTGGCCTATTTGAATGGGTCATGGGTTTGTTTACCTTCTCTTTCATCTGTATCATTACTGAACTTATCTTTGCATCCTGATGAAAGAGTAGCTCTATGTCATTCACAGTTTTCAGAGAGGGCCACAGTATATAGGTTTATGCTTGCATCATATCTATGAATCTGGCCCTCTCAATCCTCTCAATGATTTTCTACAGTGATCGCAGTAGGAAAATCAATCCTCATCCATCTATTTAAAGTTGTGTAGGGAATCCCATCATAGGTTTTTCCAATATCTAAATTTAGCATGGAGAACAAGCCAGGCTATCTATCTGGTAGCATGGAGAACCACCTTACATCATTTTGTCTTGGCTATGGCTATATAATAGCTGGGCATGCTATCCATCTAGATAGATATTGGATTAGCTATAAACAACTAACTCCTCCCTAGTCAATGGTTGATTATTCTTAGTTGCTGCAACTAGGTACAAGTGACAAAGTGAACCAAGGAATTAGCCAAGAGGTCTGATCAAAAGACTGAATATGTAATAGAAGAAAAACAACCTGAAAACACATAACTATGCCTCAAAATTCAAAATTAATAATATCTTGCCTTCAGCATCTCGAGCATCACTAAATCTCAAAGTGAAACTAGAAATAATGAACATGCGAAATAGCTAGTAATATATGATTCCTGATAAATTTATGGAGAACAAGATAATCTATAAATTTCATGGAGAACAAGCCATCTATTTAGCATGGAGAACCACCCATCTATTTGTCAGGGTCCATTCTCACAATAGATTTGGAAGGATGTTAGTCAATGGTTGAAAATGAAGGAATCTCTAGCAAGGAGCAAGACTGAAATGTAGAAACAACCTTCACATAATATGCCTCTAAATCAAATAACATATATTGTCACATCTCATACACATGCGATTCTAGTTATATAATGATATCATAGAGACAAAAATGAAAGATAAGGGGTGTCTTATATTCACATCCATAATTGTAAATACACGTGTCTAAGACATATATCAAAATATAATAATAATGTCTAGAATGAGTATGAATATATATACATGTCTAAAATCTCTAAAAGTATGTCTAAAATGTTTGAAATCTATAAAATATCACCGAAGTCTCCTCGTGGACTAGAGGCGAGTGCAGGACCCCTCACTATGCTCTGTTGCACCCTGCATGTTTAAAAAAAAAGGAATATACACGTCATAAACTATATATAGCATGTACCATATATTAAAATATATAAGAAAAAATCTACAACAATTTCTTGATTAATTCAATACATCATATAACTGATATGTACAATTGATTACCTCAGTATCTGTCCCTGCATGGATGTTGGGAGTATCTACGCTACCCGTAGATCTCTGTCCCGTAGATCCCTGTGAAACAAAATAAATAAAATGTAAGAAGTTGATAAATAAGTTTTTTGAATAAAGTTCATTAATTTCTAACATTTCAATTTAGATTAAATATTAATTATATTAAAACACATGTATTTATACCTCTGCGGAACGTGTCTCCAAATGTATGGGATTTTCATCCACGACCTCAACACCAGCAAATATGTCACCAACTAAGCCAAGTTGACTCAGACCCGGAACATCGAGATCCATGTTGTGCTCAGTCAAGAGCTGTGTGTATGTGACACGGGTAGATGGTGTGGGCTGTGAAGCTCCACACACTAGAGCAGAAGCCTAAACACAAAAGTACATGTTTAATTTTAATATTAATAAATTGTAAAGTAATGATCAATTAAAATAAATTTTAATTATATTAAAGGTTTAATTTTCACACACGGAACATAAATGTGTTGAACATCAGGTGTGACAATCCCAACAACAAGAAGTCTATCTGTAGCAAAGAATAACAAAGTAGTACCCTGACTAGAAGATACACTCCCACTCTGCTCTATAAAATCTAAAACCCCGATAGTGGAATGTTGCAATGCCGAGCAATCACCTCATACGCACAACAAAGTCAAGAGTCATGATGATCCTAGCCGACGTGCCTGAGTGGGATCTATAACTAGCTCAAATTCATCTAGGGAAATCAAAGATGCACGAGCGTATACCTCGTTGCGTGCATCACTGGTGCTACTAGCACCTCCACTGCTAGTATCGCGTCTCTGAAGGTACTGACCCACACGGTCATAAGAGATCAATTGGGTCTCACGAGCAATGCCAGCAAGACCCTCGATAGAAACCTCATGTGCAAGGTCATAATGACAGTGCTGCGACATCTGAAAAGCCCGATAAGAATGGTTTTGGCCTTGGTACAAGTTCGCGCGTCAACAACTGCAAGAGCTCCCTCCTTTCTATATGCCTTCCTATGGCTAATACGGCCACGCCCCTGCCCCAAATAACTAGGGATGTCTAAATAGTTCACCTTTAGGTTTAAGTGAACCTCAACATGTAGCATCATTATGAAGTATAACGGTAATTGGTCATTATTTGGAAATTGGCCTTGAGAGGCCACAAATCTAGGATAAATCAAAGGGGCACATAAAGGACATGAACATTTGTTTACATAATATGCCCTTATTTTCCATTTGTCTGCATAAAAACTCCAACAAGACCTCTTAACGACTTCCTTATCGGAAAGTCGTGATGTAATCTCATTATAACCTACATCTCCTGAGACACTTGATTTTAGTGAATCCATAAATTTTTTTATTGATTCAGAATCAAATGGATTATATGTTTTCAAACTTGTCTCTATTCTACGAAGATCAACCAGTATTTTTTCGCAATGGGCTTTATACTGCCCAACTGTAGTTGGATTTTCGAGAATAGATTGCAATTTTGCAATCTCTAAATCGGTCCTCTCAAACAAATTAGGAGTTCCAGAAGAAGCCATGACTGTAAAAAAAATGAAAGTAAAATTCTAATTAATAGTACTTTTAATTAAAAAAAATTCCTAAGATATTCTCCTATATTAATGAAAACAGAAATATGAAATTTTCAAGCTTCAATGCAACTAATATAGAAAATAAATTACAAAATCAAATAAATTACATAAATTACAAATCACAATGATAACAAAATATACCAAGTGATGTTGCAGAGTTCAGAAATGAAAAGTTTGGAATACATTTAGATGATCTTAAAGTCAAAGCAATGTTTCTAGAAGAGAATGTAAGTTTACCTAGGCACAAACCATTATCAAAGCCTCACATTGAGTGGGATTCACCTTTCCCTAGAACACAATTTTTGTGCATATGATATAGAATTAGCACAATCAAATAGAACACCAATCCAATTTTAAACAACAAAACACATCGGTAAAAGACATGTCTAATGCATCTATATCTCCACATGTACAAGTTGACCACTTATGCATGCTTAAAAATCACAAAAACATTGAAATTATTTGTAATCTATTATTGATGTCATCACAGTGTTTGTATACAAAATCAGGGATAAATCAACTTTACATTTCAAGGAAGTTGTTTATTTCTAGTAATTAAGTAAGAAAATTCCTTAATAATAAATGAATGTTCACGTATTTTTCATTGCCTTTTATTTTCTTTTAATTGTTCTGCAAGTAAGGTTATGGTAATCATTATTATGATTGCACCTCTATTTTTAATGTTGGTTACTCCTGATTGAATTGTTGTGCCGGTCTTTACACGTTACAGATAAGGACAATCTATGTCTCTATGGATTGCCATCTGAGCAATGGGAAGTAAATGCCTGCAGAAGAGGTGCCTCCTGAGCTACCTGAACCAGCTTTGGGAATTAACTTTGCTATATGGTTATGGTTATGGTTATGCCAACTAGCTTCTTCTTCCGCAAAATGGTCATCTCTTTGCCCTTGTAGCCATCTCAACATTTTCAGGTCCAACAACGGAACCATTGTTACAGCGGTCCCTAAATTTCCTCGTCAAGACATGCTACAGTTGTATTCTACTCACTGGACTCATTTGTGCTATGTCTATTTACAAATTAGTTATGTTATACATTTGACAAAACATGAGTACAAACTAAAACTATGCATGCGATCTCAACTATGCTTGTTTATAGAAACTACGGACACTAATCAAAACTGCAATGCATAAGAGGCTAGGGAATCAAGACTTCCATTATATAAAACAACAAGATATTGCACTAATCTATTACTGCAAAATCAACCTTCTATGGACGGTTTCTTACACTCTTTCATCTTTCTTCTTACTCTAAGAGCATTACATTTTTCTCTCTCTTATACAAAATGACACAAGATATGACATTGCACAAGCTTTATCATTTGACTGGCCTTGGTCCTCAATGACCTTCCAAGGGTAACATTCCTATCCCAATCATTCAAAAGATGAAAGACTGTATCTTTTGTTGTATGGTTATGGTGTAGGCCCCAATAGAAACCCTGTTAAGTTATAAATAAAATGTTCCCCTGTGCCCGCAAATAATCTCCTAGGTCCCAACCATCTCGAATCTCTCTTTTTATCTATGCAAAATGATCACCATCTCGAATCTCTCTTTTTATCTTAAAACGCCCAAAAACTTGTAAGTTGCCAAAGGGCTACTTAAGCAACACTTTTATTCATCGAGCTAGACAAGACTTGAGATTGCATACATTCTTATCACTACAAAGCAATTTCAGTTGACACACCTTCAATTCAACAACTTTAGGCTCCTTCAAATATAGCCACCCCGCCTAATTCCTCCCTAATTTGTCATCATTTAGCATGTCTGCAACTACATCTAGATAAAGAGTGGAAAGGATAGCCTTATATATTCTAATGATTGTTTTTTTTCATCATTGGTCTATGGGACAAGAAAGAGGTCATGAGTCAAAATTCCTAAAGTCGTTTTGTTAATGATAACTTGTGCGGTACAACTAATAGTGTAGTTGCCATTTCAATAGAAAGTTGAGGAACATGAAAAAGCCACACATAAGAAATACAATCAGATTCGGGTGATACATGGAAAGAGATATGTTCCAACACTTTTATTCCTACAGGTTTTATTACCTTCACTTTTGTACAGATATTTGCATTTTTTTCACCCCTTAGAAAAAAAATCAATCTAGATACATATAGGGTTCACTTCAATGGTGATAATCGATTTTAATATACCATGGTTCACTTCAATGGTGATAATGGTGATAACGATATCAATATTTATATAACATCGATAGACACCCTTAAGATCGATTCTTCGCCAAAGAGCCCTTCGGTATTTTGGCAAAGTGCACTGCAATCTCGGCCCAATCAACAATTATGCCACTATTGGGATCTTAGTATGGCATAGGTAGGCTGTGAGCTACACAATATACTCATTTTCCAAAACTAAAAAGATCCTTTATGTTACAATTTGCAGAAGACATAAAAGAAGCCCTTCAAAAAAATACATTGAACAACTGGGGCAACCAAGAGGACCTTGGAAAAATGTACAAGTAACAACCATATGAATTCTTCCTTAGTCGTGGATCAAAGCTAATAGAAATAAAGCTAGATAAAATTAGCTTGAAACTACAATATAATCGTCCATTGTAAAAAACAAGTTTCTCTGAACCTGGTAAAAGAATACTTTTATTGTCTAATTGGACGTACATAATGGAAGGGTATAAATATTGCCTATTGCCCTCAGAGTTTCTCAAAGAGACCATTTACAAGTAACAAGGATGTAGCATACAAAATGGCCAACTAGGTATTTTCAGAGTTGACCTTCACATTCAATTCATTTCTAGGAGAAAAATGGGGTTTTACCAAAAAAAACGAGCCAGGGTTTTGCAAAAAATGGTATTTTAATGGCTACGATTTTGCTAAAAAATGGGTACGATTTTGCTAACATACCTGGGCTCATCGTTGTTGGGCTTCGTCGCTGGTGGGCTCACTGCTGTGGTGGGCTCTCAGCTGGTGTGGTGGGCTCACCGGTGTGGTGGGTCTAGTGTGGTGGGCTCTAGTTGGTCGCACAAACTTCACGCGAAGGAGGCGGGGCGGAGGAAAATGATTTCTTCGTAGCGCCTCCACTATATAAACAGGCTGGTTCGCGTGAACCACTTTCGCACGAATGGGGTTCGCGAACTCATGTTCGCGCAAACTCGATCATCTGCGACACGCGGCAAGATAATGGCTTGCGTGTCTCTTCGCGTGAAACGGGTTCACGCGAACGGGGTGTTCGCGTGAACCCACCTTGGATGCCACCCATTTACCATCTTTGCTCGCATTTTTGGGACAACAAGTGGGACACAACACCATGCATTGACCCTACCCCTAATTACCCCTATTCCCCTCATAGAAATCATCGAGAACAAAATATGCAAGATAGAACATGATCTCACAAACATAGGGATGAGAACACTATCACTTAGTTAACTAACAACTAAGGAAAACTAATACCTATTAACATAAGTTTAAAATATTTTAAATAAATACTTTAACTTATTACATTTATTCAAATATCAACTAATGATGAAATAAGCTAAGTTTTATTCCTAACACAAGTAACCACCATTTATCCTTAACCTATGCATAACTCTTCTCTGTATCATTTCATTTAGTGGTTTATCACCTATCCATGGTGGTATTGGAAAGTGGAAGATTGGGGGATGATATCCAATTGGAAGCCAAGTATCTACACATTCAAGTAGAAATGTCAATGTATGCATTCACTCTTCTTAGAGTTGGCATGATATTAGGATAAGAGTGCATCTCTTTCTTTTGCATTTCAGGAGACATCTCATTCCAGCGCATCATGCATGCTTGTACCACCTATATTCCATGGTCTTTAATCATTTCTTTGACTTCTCATGAGCTTATTTCCTCATCTTCCACACTCTCCTTCTAATCACCTTGTTCTTCATATACTTTGCATATTGTTATGCAACTTATCCAGTTTTGTGGATTTATCCCCAACCATCAAAGTGGATGTACCTTTCGTAAATGTTTGTATTCCTCCATTTTTATTTCTCTATCCAACTCATTCACAAAATAAGAACAAAGTGATTTAACCTAAACATCTCTAATGTATAGGATTGGAATCCAATCCCTATCATACTCAAGAGCATAGTTGTACATGTATAGTTCACATAATAGGAGCTGAATTTCATGAGTGTTGTTCTGATATAACCTAAAGAAGCTCCTAGTTGCACTTATATCAAATGGTATCTCAGAATTGATGTATGTGAGTTTGAGTTGCAACATATTCTCTTTTAATAAAATACATAAATGTTGGACAAGGGCCTACATTTGAATATTTCATGGGCCACCTGAATGATATCTTCTTGCTTTTGCTTTAGCCTTTTGATTTCTCTATCATTTTCCTCCAATTCTTCCTGATTTTTGGAGATAAGTGCTTCCTTTTCTCTTTTCCATTTCCCTTTAACTTATCAACATAAATCTCAAATTATGACATCAAATAATCAATGTCTGGTAGCATTGTTTGTGTGGCCATTTCCTTGTAAAGCAGTTTACAAGTTTTCTTATAATTTTCTCAATAAAAATTTTAGGGTTATTTGGTGCTACATCCATTTTTTGTACACTAACATATGGTGTTTTCTCTAAAAATGGTGGCACAACTTGCTCAATTACATCATCCACAACCATAAGAGTGTGCTCTTGTACTTGTTCAACTTCTACAGACATCTGCATTTTCTCAATTCCATATACTAGGTGCTCAATGACTTTCTTAACATCTTGGGGCATGTGTTCGTATTTGATTTTTTCACTAATTTCCTCTTGGTTCTTTCTCATGGCTTTCTGCAACATAAACTATCTAGTCAGTTTCTTCCCAATTTCTTCTCCCATCTTCTCCTCATAACCTTCCATTGCAAAAATTGTCTCATTAGTATGAGCTACCTCCAAATGCTCCTCCATAGGACTCTTTAGGTATTCATGTCTAGTTTCTCCTCCAACTTCTTCTTCCTTTTTCTCCACATGATCCTTTATTACGCACATTGTCTCCACATTCTAAGAGTTCTCTATGGGTTCATTTCATATCAAATCTCCTCCCATTATGAATCAGCCTACTCTAGTCTCAACACGCAATCAAAATGCTTTGCTTGAAGAAACGATGCACAATTGAGTTGTGTTGAATTTTTTTGAGTATTTTTAACTTTGAGACCGAAAGGACACATAACACTGGTTACGGGAGTGATCATTAATTGATGTGACTATGTGAAGCGTGTAAATCAAATTGATTTGACAACATGGGCTTATGTGGAGGGACACATCATAGCATGAAAGGTGACGATGTTTTAAATGTAGTAAATACATGATGACTTGGAATAAATGTTAATTAATGATAATCATTCTAATTATACTTTAATAAAGTGATAGTCGAGTGCACTTATCTCGATGTTCATTTGGAATGATTATTGTGCATGTAAACTTGCTATAATGTTGTGGACGTTGCTATGATGTTGCAGACATGTGTTGAAATGATATTGGTTGGTCCTTACTGAAACTAGATAGCTCCCAGAGAGGGAATGCCAATCTGTTGGGGTGTCAGTTGTCTCTTTTCCATCTCTCACACATGCAGATATCCTTGATCTTATTTCATGTAATCATGAGTTCATCCAAATGCAAAAGATAAAATAGGGGTTTGTTGCATGTTGTTGCAAGTGGAACCTTCAGTCATTGCATTCTCTCCTTGTGATGGAGATCATGCACTCTTGCAATCACCTTACATTAAACCCTACAAAACAAAAACTCTAAGAAATAAAATGTGTTAGCAAAGTGTTGTTGATCACCAGAAGGGCTAATCACAACAATTTTATTTGACCTTGGAATATCAACAAGTTGAATGTACTAAGGCCACTGAAATCTCTTAGTCCTCTGCATTCTTAGAGGGTGAGCCAGCAAACTCAACCCCTAATGTTAACTCGATGTCCCTACTTCCATCTTGTTTTGACCTCCTCTAAACTGTTGCATGAATGTATTTATGTCAACTGGTTTCTTGTACAATCTCAACCTGTGGCCATTCACCAATAACTTGAACCTCACAGATCTATGGTGATGAGTTTTACAAATCCATTAGGGAATATTTTCTCAATCTCATAGGGGCCTAGCCACCTTGTCCTGAGTTTTCCCATATGGTCCTTGTATTTTGAATCAAACAAGAGTTCCTAAGTCACCTTCTTGAAATTGTCTTTTCTTAATGTATCGGTCATGCCATTTGAATCTTTGCTTCTGCACTACTTCTATGTTATGTACTACTTGTCTTCTCAATTCATCCAACTCATTGAGTTGGAGAATTCTCTACCTTTGAGCTTCAGATAATCTATGCCTAGCTCAAGTGCATTCCTCAGTGTTTTGTGCTCAAATTCAATTGGCAAAACAATAGTCTTACCATACAAGAGTTCAAATGGTGTGAAGCCAATTGTTGTTTTCCACATTGTTTAGGACTCCCATACTACCTCTGGAAGTCTATCTACCCAATCTTTCTAGTGAAGTACAATGGTATTTGTCAAGATGGCATCTATCTTCTTGTTTATAACTTCTACTTGGCCATTAGATTGGGGATGGTATGGTGTAGAATTCCTATGCCTCGATTTCATACTCCTTAACTAAATCATAAATTACATGCACAGTAAAGTGTGTACCTTGATCTAGTAACAATCTCCCTTAGAACTCCATATTTGGTAAAGATGTGATCATAGAGGAACTTGGCTACTTTCTCACTTTTCTAATTTGGCAATGCCTTCACCTCTGTCCACTTGGTGTTAGATAATTTTTGCATACCATGATGTATTCCTTCTGTTGAGATTTAGGATCTATAAGGAAAATGAATTCTAAATCCAATTTTTCAAAAGGTTGCAAGACCAATTGAGGTTGCAATGGCATTTCATCAGATCTGGTAGGCTTACCCATTCTTTGACACTTATCACATCTCTTGGTGTATAGTGTTGCATCCTTATGCAATGTTGTCCAATAATAACCAAATTGTAAACACCTTCTACACTATTCTTTTTACAACAAATGCCCTCCACAAGGTTCACTGTGGCAGGCTCTGAGGACATCAAATATCTCTTCATCATCTATACACCTTCTCATGATCTTGATCTTGTCCTATATGAAATAGAAATCTAGCTATCCAAGAAAAATGTACACTCTTTTCAACTATATATTTCTTCTCAAAGTATAAGTAATGTGGAGGTGTTTTACTTAAGACCAAATAATTGGCTATGTTTGCATACCAAGGTGTTTTTGTAGAAATAGAAAATAAATGCTCATCTAGAAAGGATTCATCAACTACTTGTTCTTCACTATTGGTCTCTATCCTTAAAAGGAAATATGCTACCACGTTGTCCTTGTCAGGCTTGTCCAATATGGTGACATCAAATTCTTGCAAGAGGAGTAGCCATCTTATGATTTTGTTGCTTACTACTGGTTTGTTTATCAAATATTTGATTACAACATGATCAGTGTGAATGAACAATAGATAACCTGTGATGTAGTGTTTGAATTTATTGATAGCATACACAACTGCCAAGAAATCCTTCTTTGTTACTATGTAATTTAATTCGCATGATGCAAGTTCTTGCTAGCATAATAAATTACATAATTTAGAACTCCATCTTTTTCTCCCGGGAAAGCTCCAATAGCATGGTCTGATGCTTCAGTATGGATGTGGAAAGGAAGGTTCCAATCCAAGTCCTATCAATATAGGAGTAGTGGTTAACATTCGTTTCAAAGTCTTAAAAGCATCTTCACAACGTTCAGCCCAAACAAAATCAGCATCCTTTCCTAGCAATGCAAAAAGTGGCGCTGCAATCTTGCTAAAATATTGTATGAACCTTCTGTAATATCCAAAGCATGGCCTAGAAATCTCCTAACATCCTTTTATTTATTTGGTGTTGGCAAAGTTGATTATAATAGATACCTTTGTTGGATCAACTTGAATTCCATCAAAATAAAGATAGTGTCCCAAAATTATACCTTCAGACATCATCATGTAGCATTTTTCATTACTTAAGGACAAATTGTGTTCTTTGCATCTCTTCAAGACTTTGTCCAAATTTTTCATAGCTTCTTCAAAATTGCTTCCATGTACAATGAATTCATCCATATAGACCTCCATGCAGTCATTTTTTAGATCTAAAAAGATACTCAAGACTCCCTCTGGAATGTAGCAGGTGTATTACACAAGCCAAATGGAAGAACTGAATAAGAAAATGTTCCCCATGGGCATGTGAAGGTAGTTTTTCTTGATCCTCTGGTGTAATTTGAATTTTATTATAGCCACTATATCCATCAAGAAAAGAGAAATAATTTTTACCAGCCAAAGTGTCCTAAGACTTGATCAATGAAAGGCAATGGGAAATTATATTTCTTTATTGTCGCATTCACTCCATGTAATCTAGACATATCCTCCATTTTCCATTCTTCACAATGACAAGAGGTGACACCCATTGATATCGTCGATATTGGGTATATAAATCCAACATCCAATAACTTCTTCAATTCTCCTTTTACAATCTCTCTTACTGTTGGGTTCATTCTTTTTGTGGCTACCTAGTTGGTTTACAATTTTCCTTTATATAAATCTTATGAGTGCAAAGCCTAAGATGAATTCCATGAATATCACCATAGTCCCAAGAAAAATTGGTTTATGTTTTTGCAAAATAGCAATTAGCAATTTCTCTTGTTGTTTACTCAACATCTTGTTTACGTTAAGTGGCCTTCTTGGTGTTATTTCTACTTGTTTAGAGAGATCCATCATTGAATATACATTGTTGCTAATAGAATTTAGTATGCAGTCATGGGGAAGAAGTTGATGAAGAATACAATTCTTACCTGGAATTTCCATGGTGCTTTGTTGCGGTAGAACTTGGTTCAAGGGACAACTTAAACACCTTAATTTTTCATCCACTTATTTGTTCCTTCCATAGTTATTCTGCAAGACATTAGAGAGAACATCTTCTTCTTATTCTTCAATTGTACAATAATTCTCCAACATCATGAGTTGTTGTACAGAGTTCTGATCGCTTCTGGTTCTTCAACCTAAATTTTTTGATCTCCATCATTCAATGGTTGCATAAGAGGATAGAGCATGAGTTTTTTTACTACCAGTTCCATTGAAATAATCATGTTGCCATATACCGCAACCGGTGAATGCATCAAGCAAAATGGCAAACCATGGCCTTCCTAGAATGATAGGATATCCTCCTAACATTTCTTTTGATTAAAGGACAATAAAATCAGCAGTGGTATTCTCAAGAGTCTACCACCACAATTATGTCCTCAAGGAATCCTTCAAGTCTCACTGTTGATCTATTTGCAAGTTGTAAGACTATAGTTGTTGGTCTTAGTCCTTTCAATTTTAGGTCATCCCTAATTTAAGGAACGTGAATAACGACACTCGTGTCTATACGTGTCGTTGAAGAGACAATTACAAAGTGGAAGATAACTCAACTATAGATCGATTATTCAACGCAACTCACTAAATAAGCTGATTGATTAGTTAAACACGTGATTTAAGGAACTTGTTGGTTACTTGAGTTATGTCTTTGATATTTAGACACTTGTTAATTAGTTTTTGTGGCATGCGTTGAAACTCTTGTTGATTTTTTTGAGATCTTCCACTTGTTTTATCAAAGATATTTTACTTAGTTTGTTAAAATCCTAGTTGAACTCTTTTTCTCACGTTTTGTTGTAATTTATGAGTATAAGAGAAAAGGGTTAATGTTGGAAATCTATCTAGATGGAGAATAGGGAAATGAGAATAGAAGATACATAGATACATAGTTGCTTTGTTCCTAGATGTAATATTCATGTCAATTCAATAAAGAATATGAGTTATGTTCAGTAGCTTTTAGTTACAAGCCTTAGGAGGGATTAACACCCAAGGCAGGGCCCACTTGTGGTTTGCTAAACCCCTTCATAGTTTTGTTGCTTTGTTTTATTGCATGAGTATATTAGAAAGAAATTTATCTCTTTATCTCGCATTTCCGAATTTACAAACTTTGTCTAGTCAAAGTGTTAGAAGCCATTTGCTTTCAATTCTAAGTTTTGTTTCAAGCATTGTAGTGATAACTATTGTTTTCCATACCTCCCAAATTCTTTGTAACTGTGCATATAACACTGGCATTATTGAAAGTTGTGTTCCTTGGTTTGATGATTAAATGATTATGAATTAGTGAACATCATATTAATTTTGCAAGTTGATTTGCACCATTAATTATAACATTTACCAAAGGACTGTCTGGATCTATATACTTTGGTAAAACTGAATTTCCAAGCATGATATCAGCTAGTTGTCCAATAACTTGTACAGTGGATGGATCCTTCCTTTTTCTGCCTAGATTTTTTATGCATAGATCCTTAACCAACTTGTTGTAAATGGGCACATCCTTGATGGCTTGAATAAGTGGAATTTTGACACAAATATCCTTCAATTGATTGACAAAATTAGAATTTGAATCTGATTTGAGGTCAGTCTTATTTTCCTATAATATTTTTGGAAATGGTGGTTCATTAGCTTGCATTTTACCCTTGTTGGAACTTTGTTCAGGTTTCTACGGATCAACTTACATCTTATTATGTATTTGTTGCGGATCATTCAGCAAAGACCGTGGTTCATCTGTAATCTCTATAATGTGGGTTTACTTGGTGGAGGAAGTGCTCTTCCTAAGCAAAGATGGATATTATTGACATCAACCTGAATAAACAATGTATTGAGCTAATTCGGTGGTATAGGTGGGTGAGAAGCTTTCTTGTTAGTGTTAGGTGTTGATTGATATGGTAGTTGGGTAGCCTTTGGTTGAGATCAGTTGGGGGTTTCGCATCAAATTTTGTGCTGCTAGGGATAAGGAGGTTGTTGGTAATATTGTTAGTAATTAGGAGGTGGATTATTCCATTACTACTCTCCTCTCCAAGGCCGCTATAATGATTGAGGGGGTTGTTGTCATTGTTGTTGGCCTGAAAACTGAGGTTTTCATTGTTGTTGGTATTGGTTAGGGTATGGATCCCAACCTTGTTGAGTATTAGTCTAAGGTGGGGGTTGCATATATGGATTACTAGCCCAATTTTGAAAAGATGACATAGGATCTTATGACATACCTCCTTGTCTTGGCATCCATGGCTTTCTTTGAGCAACATAGAAGACTTGTCCATCCTCTGTTTCTTTCATTTTGAATTCCATGAAGCCTCCCTTTCTTCTATGACCAATCCCCTGCATTTTCAATCAGCTTTCTTCCTTCTGCATGCATGGTAAAACTCTGTAAGATTTTCCTCTTCATTTTCTCTCTTCTTATTAGCATGTAAAGTATCAAGTTGGGTGGCCATGTCATTGACTATTTCATGTTTCATGTTATTGAATATGTTCAAAATCTCTAATTTGGATATCTCCCAATTTTTTTGGTAGTTGATCCACCCTTTGATCTAGCACTTCTTATTCTCTTCATAGTTGCTCTAGAGTAATTCCTGCAGGATTCACAAATTTCCTCAAAGGTAGATTTTGAGATATCTCCAGCTCCTATCAAGTCCAAAGCATCCATATCCTCCTCACTGAGTCCTTTTAAGAAAAGTAGCTTGAGGGACTCATTAGGTAACCTTGTGTGTTTTGAATTATGAACATTGAATAAGAATATTTCTAGGTAATCTTCTAGTGGCTCATCTTCCTTTTGTGCCATCTGAAGAGTTTATCACCTCCTATGCTACTTGTCCTGCAGTAATCTTGATATTTTATCAGAATTTTTCCTTCATCTGCGGCGTCAGTTGTCATAGAATTTATTCCTAAACCCATGAACCATCTCAAGGATGCCTCCTTGAGTGTAGCAGGGAAAAACTTAAGCTTGTGTGCATCTATGATGTATTCATAGGTCTTACATAGAACGTCAAACTCAAACAAGAAATTTTTGGGTCTTCAATTATGGATCCATGAAAGTTAGGAAGGGTTGAGGGAGAGATGTTCTTCATTACAATAGGTTGATTGTTATTGAAGATTGGGAACTCAAAAGTAGTTTCCTTGTCCTCAACATTTTGATTCACTTCTTCATCCATGTCTGGCTGATCATGAGTAGCTTCATAACTTTCACTTGGAGGAGGATCTTCTAACAACAAGCCTTGTACAGAGGAAAGTATGTCTTCTTCATAATCTTCAAAATCATATGAAGATATTTGTGTTATTTGAGGATTGGGTAAGAATCTACCATGGGCATCTCTTGGACGGTGCATGCATCAACTAGCTCAACTCAATCAACATACATTAGTGGGGGTTTGGAGGTGGAATTTCCTAAACCTAAATTGTTTCTAAGGAATGCAAAACCTCTCAAAAACCTTATAACTTGGTAGTATCCCCAACAACAACACCAAAAATGGTGGTGCAAATTAACTTGCAACAATTAATATGTTGTTCACTAATTCATAGTCATTTAATCATCAAACCAAGGGACATAAAATTTCAATAATGTCAGTGTTGTATGCACAATTACAAAGAATTTAGGAGGTATGGAAAGAAATAGTTGTCACTATAATGCTTGAAATAACAATGCTTGAAACAAAACTTAGAACTAAAAGCAAATGGCTTCTAACACTGACTAGACAAAGCTTGTAAATTTAGAATGCGGATAAAGGGATAAATTACTTTCTAATCTACTCATCCAATAAAATAGAGCAACAAAACTATGGAGGGGTTTAACAGACCACAAGTGGGCCCTGCCTTGGGTGTTAATCCCTCCTAAGGCTTGTAACTAAAAGCTATTGAATAGAACTCAAATTCTTTATTGAATTGGCATGAATATTACATCTAGGAACAAAGTAACTTTTGTATATGTGTATCTTCTATTCTCTAATTTCTCTATTCTCCATCTAGATAGATTTCCAACATTAACCTTTTTCTCTTATACTCCTCAATTACAACAAAACATGAGAAGAAGAGTTCAACTAGGAGTTCTAACAAACTAAGTAAAAGATCTTCAATAGAACAAGTGGAAGATCTCAAACAAATCAACAAGAGTTTCAACACATGCAACAAAACTAATTAACAAGTGTCTAGATATCAAACACATAACTCAAGTAACCAACAAGTTCCTTAAATCACGTGTTTAACTAATCAATCAGTTATTTAGTGAGTTGCAATGAATAATCAGATCTATAGTTGAGTTATCTTCCAGTTCTCATGTTCCATTTTGTAATTGCCTCTTCAATGACACGTATAGACACGAGTGTCGTTATTCACGTTCCAAGATATCTTCGTAATCATGACTTCTTTGTTGTAGGTGACATCCTTCGATTTGTGGACGAGTTGTTGCGTGACATGTCCTTTGATGCGAATGAGTGGTTACGATGGTTCCTTAGTTGTAGGTGAGTCCCTTTGGCTACAAACGAGTCATTGCATATAAGTCATTTGTTGCATACAAGTTGTTGCATATAACAAGTTGCTCGCAAAACAAGAGTGGCATCACACAAGCATCATTCAAACAACTTATTGAAATCAAGAGAATAAATGCACACACAAAATACCACAAAATAAAGATAACTAGTTATAATTATATTAATCAATATTTATGCCAATAAGTTCAAGTTATGATGATAGTGTTTTAGCAATATCTGGGAAATACAAGGACATAGCTTTAATGGATTAACAAAGTACTAGATGATGAGTTGCTTAAAAAGGGATTTTCACAACTCATCAATTCATCAATATTTTATATAATGTATTAGGGAATCCTTCAAAGCATGGATTACATGATTGGGTTACCTATAACAAAATGTCGCCACAATGCAAGTGTTTTTGTAGTGGATAGGTTTTCAAAGATGCCCATTTGTGGTTTCTTGAAATAAAAGGCATCGATATAATTAGCATTACACATGCATTCTCCAACCATGATTGGGTTCATTTTGGACTCCTAACATCCATCATATCGACTCAGATCCTCATTTTTTTGGTCATTTATGGCAAACACTATGGTAATTAATGAGTAAATAGTTGGATCTATCGACGACATTTCATCCTTGAGACATAAAGGCAAAAATATGTTAATTGCACTCTAGTTCATCTTATGTATATATACAATCGTGCACATGCTCAAACTCGAAATGATAACTTGTTTTACATTCAACATGCCTACAACAAAGTTATTCTTAGTTTTATGGGGCATAATCCATTCCGCACATGTTTAACTTCCAACCAATGGCATATCTACATATCATGCGCTAACTAGCACCGAGTTACACACACACATGGATGGGAAGCGGACAAAGCATGAAGGTTTATGTAGCACATACATTCTATTCATCAATAAGTTCAGTAGATCTTCTCACACTCACAACAAAAGTACAGAGAGTGTCACAATGCACATTGCACGCCTTATGCATTTTGAGCTAGTGAGAAAGTCAAGGCGAGCTTCAAGGGTCCAAACTAAAAGATCAAGCCTATGTGATATGGTCCTTACACAATTCTCTATGCAACTAGTGAGAATGCTTGTTTTCTTGATCTCTCTTCATATTTGGGCATGCACTGATAATGAATGTGGAGCTCCTTAAGCCTTACTTCCCTCCACTTCTTGAGCCAATAATGACACAACATCCTTCTAGTCTATATCTCGAACACTTACATCCTATGGATAAGGAACGGATTATTGAAGTGATAAAAACACGAACCCATCGTGGCACAAATCAAGTTTTAATGTGGTCACGACAAGGTACTATGTTGATCACATTAAGTAGTACAACCTTCAACAACTTCAAGTTCGGTTCCTATGAGTACATAAGGACGCAATGGAGATTGTTACTCTTCAAGAAAGGGTGAATGATTTTTGCGTAGCTGCATTCACTCCTTTGCAAAACTAGGAGTTATCTTCTCGTGCAATGTTCCTCACATCACACACAAGCACACAAGTCTAGTGGCACATGCAAGCACACAATTTTCATGGCTCCTCTCAAAGCCTGCAATAGTATGCAGAGCCCACACAACATCTTGCTCTCCGCATAGAGCTTCCATCACTTCACAACCATGTGTCACCTTTGTGGTACCCTCCTATGTAGGACCCACATTGTGCACGACTTATCACGAAAACCATGTGGCAATTCCTTACTTTCACATGGGTTTCCTAGTTGCACTCTACAATTCTACATCACATCGAAAATCTTTCAAAGTCATTGTTCAACAAGAAGATCATCATGCCACACACTTGGAAGAAGTTCATCGTCATGCAATTGGAAGATGAAACGAATTATAATTGTTCCCAATTGTAACTTCCTACTTATATTTGTAGTATAAATATGTGATATACTCAACTATCCAAGGATCAACATCCTTGAGAGCTAAACCAAATGGTAGTGAGTATTGGTATGCCCCGAGTGTTCAATATTTCTCATACATATTTATACATTCATATTTAGTATAGATAAATCAAATAAAGTGTTTCCCCTTCTAATCACAAGAGCCTACTCTCCTAGCTTTGTTGTAACATTATACACATGTGTACTCATTACCTATTCTTCCATATTGAATAGAGGTTGCATTTCTACAAATAAGACTTCTACTAATTCATTGTGTGTTTGGTTTTCTTGGTGTAAGTTTAGTGCACTCTCCATAACCTTCGCAACTAGGCACAGGATTGTCCCTTGCACCTGGTGTAGATCAGATGTTGTAGTTATAATTAAGAGCATAATCCATTCTATTTTTGAAGCATCCACATACCAATAGTTGAATACAAGCATTAATAGATTCATTCTAACCTATACTAGTTGCACGCATTTCAAAAATAAGGATTGGGACACCACCAAACACCTAATTCATTATTGACTTGCATCAAATGTTGCTTACAATTTTGTCATGTCATGAAACCCTAATAATAATGAAGGTATAACACAAGGCCCCATTAACATCCCACATTTTCAACGGGTTTCAAAAATAGTCAATGTTGGATTAAGGTTTCAAGGAAGGAAATCAAATTATCAATTATTCACAATAGAACCAAAGAAACTAAGCAACGTTCTCAAATATTAGGGCACAAAGGTTGCATTCACACAATCAATTTTGCCCCTACCCAAAAAAAAAAAAAAAATCCCAAAAAGTGGCCATCATGACTATAGTCATCCAATGTCTTTGGTCACACCAAAAAAGTTCTCCCTTCACTTAAAAATTGTTGGGTTTTGTTTGTCTTGTATCCTAGATTTATTTTCCACTATCTATTTCTTTCACATATCCCCAAAGTTATGACAATTCAATATTCTTCTAAGAATCCCCTCTACACTCGTCAATTTTTCTGAAAAAGTAAAATAAAATTATAATTTAATCTGATTTATTTGATTAAAAATGATTAAATCTGAAATGCAATGAGTTACACTTCGTTTAGTGCATTTGTTAATGTAAAACAATTTTCCACCCCAATACCTAGTTGTCTACTACTAAGCATCCCTCATTGATAGTGTTGCGTCAATAATTCTTAAAAGCAACAATGACTTGCTTATATGTTACAACAAAGTTAAGTGCACACTAAATTGCATTTGTCAAGAAATTGTAACGTGGCTTTCATTTGTTCGTTGTCAACAAGAATTGCTTCGATATTCTTTTCTCCATTCATTTTAATAGTGTTTCTTCATGCAGTCTGTTTTTGCGCCATTTATGTTATTTTGTAGTGCAATTTTAATTTACTCAAGATTTTGCATTTTGGGTAAGAAACAAAAACATGTGGCCATTACTGAATTCTTCTCTCCACTTTTACTGCTTTATTAATGCTAAATTTTTGTTGAGTATTGTTATCCATATAATGTCCATGAAGTGCTGTAAACATGGCACGCATTTCTAAAATGTGAGCCCTTAACAGATTTAAGGCCAAAACATCAGCTTGTGCCACTGTTTGGAATTAAAATATGCATAAATAGGAGGTTAGTGTAAGATGAAGTGCAAAACTGATCAATTGGTTAAAACATTAATCAATGGGTTAAATTTCAACAAAGATTAATGGCATCTAGTCACTAGAGAGAACCTCATATGCAAAACACACTGAATATTTCATGGAGTTTGGTGAACAGCTTAGATGGAACATTTGTAAGTGAAAAAGGGGAATTGGATTGAGTTTTCTTCTCCTTTTTTCTTCTCAGTTGAAAGAACTGCTGCATCATATCAGAGCAATCACTTGCAAGCACACCTCGACGAATTTTGATGTATGGATGGAACGGATGAACTGGACCGGATGTAGGATGCTCCTCGCTTGTGTCATGAAACTTTTCCTTGTCTTGGTTAGGAAATAACCTGAGAGAACAAATAGAACATATGTCAGAACTTAGCAATCACATAGTCTGAAAAGCATTTGATCTGCAACAGAATTATTGGTTGGATGTTCCTTTCTTGATGACATCAAAAAACATGAAATGGAGAAACAATCCAGAGATCATATGCGCAACCAAAGAAGAAAGAACTAGAGGTAGTTATCCTGAATTTCATAATGCACTTGCTGCTGGAGTAAATGCAACTATTTATAAGAAATTACCACAACAATAAAGGAAAATGAAGAAGCTTGCAAAATTTTTATGAAACAGAATTAAATTTATATGCATGAACATGTCACTCGGTGTCTTATAGCATTGGGTCAAAACCCCCACCCAATATCCCCTACTGCATTTCCTAACTCCAATGAAAATGGCAAAATGTGAAACCCTCTCTCCTTCATTCCCTTACTACCTAGTTTATTTGTCTAGAAGGTTCAACTACAACTTCTATAACTGTTATGTTGAAAACTGTCATTTCTTTTCTACAAATCCCTATTGTGTCGGTTGTTAGCACATAATTATTGCATGAAATCCAAAAGCATTTGCTGTCGAACAGAAGACTCTTTCAATACCAAGAAATTACTTTATTAAAGGGTCTGACCATTTTACGATCACCAAAGTTAGAACCTGCCCAAAAGATAACGTCCCTCATGATTGTACCAGGACTTCACTGAGTAAGTAGTGATACTTGAAATCTCCGAGAAGTCAACAATAATGCATATATATACAAATAATAAAACAATTCCCATACAAGCAATATGGATCTGTTGGCCCGCAAGGCAATCAGGATTTCAATATAACTGTTCAAAAATTTCCATACAAGCAATTATGGATCTGTTGGCCCTGCAAGGCAATCAGGATTTTAATACAACCGTTCAAACTATATTGCTGCAGCTGGCTGAACCATTAATGAGGCTTGAATAGTTGTAACTAGCTTTTCTTTTTCTCGAGCTTTAATGGTCAGGGTTATGAGTTTCCTAATATGATTAATCAACTTGTGTCCATCCAATTTTGTATTGCTGATTTCTTAATGTGATGATAACAGTCAACGATCATGATTGAGTATTGCCATGGCACTCCCATATGAAAGGCCCTCCAAGAAAAATGTAGCCAATATTTAACAATGCATGTCACATAAAGCTTCATCCCAAAAAGGATTTACGGCATATTGATCCAAATTTGGATAATGAAGTGTTAGTGAAATAAGCGAAGTATGACACTATTGTCAATGTAAGTAAGAGTGTAACTTTAAACACTTTCTTTCACTCTATGCCATAAAAAAAATCAGTTGGTTAAGGCAATTGATTATTAACAGGGTTCAAGAAGTAATTGCAGCATGCTTGCCCTGAATACAGATAGGTTATGGTGCATGGGCTAAAGGAGCATTTGGACTTTATCAAATGTTAATTTTGATTACATATTTGGGTTCCCCTTGAAAAAAACACTTAAAAAAATAACGGAACCCAATTTCCAATTCATATCCAAACATTAGGGTCTCTAGAAGGTAGAGATTTTTTTAGGGTTGCGAAACTGCCCCTGCATTTTGCAACCTGAAGTGGCAGTTTCACAACTGTCAGTATTATGTAAAGAGGCAGTTTAGCCTCACAACAAGGAAAATTAATATCAACAGCTACAGACAGCGGCTCTTCTTATTCTAAGTCATTTGGGATTCCTCTTTGAGCTTCCTATAATGTAAATTTGTACAAATGAACTTCTAAGGACTGTGGAATGGCACGACTTGTGCAAAATTGTTCTGAACAATTATTCTTCATGGTTGTATCATTGTATGGGAGTGGAATTCAGAAGTGTATCAGTGAAAGTGAGTTGCAGCAAGTTGTGAGAGCAGTAGCATGGGGATTTGGGCATGTTGTATGTGAAGAATGCTCATAAAGACCTTTTGAAGGCAGTGCCTCTGTAATTGCATGAGGAGAGAGTAGAAAGAAGAGGAGATCCCTCTCCTCTGGAGTTTTTCCACATTGGGTTTCACCAGGGTAAAATTTGTTGTGTTCTTTTTATGAATGATTGATCCTAGGATATTTGAATGGACCTGCACCCATATAAGACACAAGAAAGGAAGTTTTAGTTCCCTGAATTTCATTACAACCGATATGGCCAATACATCGTTACTGCTATTGCAAAGTATCTCCCACTGTAACTCACCTCATCTCTGGTATCCACCTAACCATTGCAGTACAACCCGGGGACATCTTTTGTTTCTTTATTTCTTCATGTTCTTGCATTAGTTTCTTCTTTTAATCTCATTGTTCAATTTCTTTTCAATATGCAGCACTTCCAATTCTGTATTATAGACATTTGTATTGGTAATTCTTGTGTGGAATTTCCTCCCAGTATACGGATCACATACGCAAGAAGACATTGTTGAGTGATACATATCTCTCTGACCTGTTTCAACCATCCACGAATATAAGGCTAGGTTAGAAGCATCATTGGCTGGCTCATCTTTTGATGTCATATGTCGAGATTACTGATCCAGAAGGATTCTCCAAAGGCAGTTCCAGTAAAGCCACTAAGCCCATTCTCACAGCTTGTGGTAATTGTAGATTCTGTTCAAGTGTTTCAGTACTTCAGAACCACATCCATAGGTTTGTGGTACCTCCAAGAGCATCAATCTATCTCCACCTGATGCTACACACACTTCTACAGTGGCAAAACGCAATTTGGGCAGGTTGGACATGGCATCAAACCTCATGCGGTCTTTACTGACACTGTCCCAAACACGTCCAGGCCACACAACTAAGGTCAACACAAACTACACAGTAGTGCTAGGTGGCAATGACACTGCTACCTCCATTTTGACGGGGATGGAGCCCTCAATATGATTCAAGGGTTTCTCTCACCAAGTCAACGGGTAATGGTCCCGTGGGATGCGAGGCATCAGCTAACAGTGATTTTTTTGACCCGCCAATTTTCAACACCATTTAGCTCAATTATCGGAAGGCGGGAGTCACATAAGGAAGCTCAATCATTTGAAATCCACAAAGGTTCTTTAAGCCTTCACAGATTTGTAATATATGTAGCATTAGATAGCAATCGGGTAGTAGACGATAGACAACCGTACATCTCCCATGAGAGCAGGCATGTACTGAACATACAGAAAAAAAAATGTTCCAGTTCTAATATTTTCTTTATTTTGATTCTTTGAAAATTATTTCATATAGCTTCCACACACATACAACAAAATTAGATTCTTGTTTAGGGTGTCCCTTAGATATCCGTTGGATCCGAATCAGTTGAATTCTTCAAGCTACCAATAATTATTACAAAATGCTAAGGTTTCCCTGTACCCAAGTTAGTGAATGAAAAAGGCGTTCCTTATCTTGAGGATTAGGGACTGCTGGTATAGCACTGTTGCAACAATGGTGTAGAGGTTTGTTTCTAAGATTTGCTTGCCCTTGTTTTCCATTGTTTTCAAATGACTAGGTCATCTAGGCTTGTTCTTCTCATGCTGGTGCTTGCATCTGGACCATCAACGCTTGTCTGTTTTGCATTGTTGCCTGCATTTCAATCATTAATGTTTTTTTAGTGCAATAGTCATCATTTAAATGCATGTCAAGTTGTGAAAGCTGCATCACTTACCAGTTTCTTTTTGTGACTACTTAAGAGTTTTCTGTGGCACCAAATTCAATGAAGCAATTTCTTTCTTGGCTTTATGTTTAAAGTTCTGCTCAATCTTCAACACATAGTTCTTGATCTCCAAGAACTCAATTTATATTTGAATCTATGGGTGAAAGCCACTGCAATACTTGAGGACTCTATTTCATTCAAGGTTGCACATGCCACATTTTGTAGATGAGATGTGAAACATATTTGTGTAGGATTGCACAGATGGATATCATCCTTGTAGTAATTGTTGCCATTTCATGTGCTGATCCCTATAATTCGTCCCTCTTACTCGAAAGTGCGTCTGCAAAGTACAAGAAAGTGTCTATCTGATCGCCCTTTATTGATGGACAAGTTCTTGGTTATTTAAGACAGTAGAATTCCCCTTTACTTTTGGCAGGCAAGGCAGCTTTTACAAGAGCAATGTAATTTTCTTGTTATCATAGAATTTGTACACAGATGATTCTGATTGGTCAAGCCAATTTTGTTCAGTGCATTAGCATCATTTTCCCCTTTCAAATACACCTGACTTGGCTTAAACGTGAAGAACTTGTGCTCTTGAAAGAGAGGTCACAAGTTCAAATCCTGCAGGGGGTAGGGTATGTACGCCTCGTATTTGAAGCACAGTTAGGTGCCTCCTACATATTAGGAGTATGAGGTAGTCCCATATGCTATAAGCTGCCTGCAAACCCAAAAACAGGCTGCCCGGCATCATGGACTATAAAACCAATTATTATTAATAGAGGAATTTCAAAATTGATTTGCAGATTAAAATTGTCGAAGACATTGAATAAACTGGACGATCAGTTTTCTCTCTACTTCTGAAATGCATCTTCACTCATTTTTTTATTGATATTGATAAGAATTACAACAGCAGCTAAGGTTGCGAATACAAAGAAACTATAACAGCAACAAAGAAACGTCTCATGATTACAATTTCACCTTTCTATGAAGGCTGACTTGATCTTCTTGAATTTTTGTTGTCTGCAATGTGTGATAGTTTCAAGTGACAAGGTGATCTGAAGGGGTGCATGCTTCAACAACATATTTCAATAGGGCATGCAAAAGCGGTAAATTGTCTCTCGTGCCACTAATACAGATCCCAAGAGCAATTTGGATAACAACACACTAAATTAACAATTTGGTATCTTATAGCACGAACTGAATGTAAACAACACTTAGAATGCAAAGAAAACAGTGATTCGTTCCCAAAATATTTCCAATAGAAGTGCAATAAAAATTGTATTATCATGAGATCTCTGTACATGGAAAATCTCTAAGATGAGATGTGGAATGTGTATCACTACCTTTCCCTATGGATAGATCCATATAATATATATGAGTTCGGAAAGTATAAAAATGAAAGATGAATAGATATTGGGGAAAATTAGATGGCTCGTTTAATGTCTTAAAACCAAAGTCCTTAAATTGTAAACTAGCAATATTTGTTTCAAAGGATTCAAGGTGTAACTTTTATAAGTTATGATCATAACTCATATGGCAGTATTAACAGGAACGTGTTCGGATCTATTCTGTAACTAGTGTATGTTTCAGTACATAAGTAGCTTTGACATTTCATATTAAGATTCCATATCTCATTAAGGCTCCACAAGGATCATATACCATTTCAAATCAATGAGAATGTGTTAACATGACAACAGAATTTTGTATCATCATCAGCGTTACATCACTAAGCAATGTTAGAGATTGGAATTGACTTGTAGCATTCTAATCTTGCTCCACCCCAACAACTTTTATCAAACTTGTAAAATCAAGACAAATGATATACAAGTTGGAGCTCTAATTTCAAAACCAATCCAAAAGGTCCTTATCAAACTAACACGATTGATCTGACATATAATCAAAAGCGACATGGGCAATTGACTTGTTTTGCCTCTTTTCAAAAGTATAATGTTACCACCTCTGAATGCCAAAACTGATTATTACATTGCATTTCCCAAACAACAACCATTAATTTTTGCCTTAAGGCATAATGAAAAAATCTTACACGGTCACATGCAGCTATGAATCTTTAGTAAAATGTTTCTGTTTAATGATTGGTTATTCAAAAGAACATTCTTATATACCAGATAGTCCCTTCTAGAGTAGATCCATTTAAAGCTAAAACAAAAAAAAAAAATATTCAACACAAATAAAGATTGAAATTCCACATATTCCAGAAATAAAAATGCAAGATTTTCAAACAAGAAAATGGTTGTAATTACATACCTTACCCAGCTACCATCAGCTCCCAAAAGCTTGTTAGGAGCTCCCCAGACTACTGTTCCAATCCTACTCTGTAGAATGGCCCCAACTCACATTGGCACATGGCTCTAATGTTACATACAAAGTGGACTCCTAAATCACGTAAAATAGATAATATAAACACAAAATACACAGTAGGACAATAAATGTAAACATGTACCATTAACACAAAAAATGGATAAGTTTTATTTAACATCCCAAAGTCTACTTCTTATCAACTTTGACAGCCTAAAAGACCAAGAGACAGTGCAAAGCAATAAAATTTAACTTTGATGACCAGCCAGAAAGGTATTAACAAGAGTTGGAAAGAATTCACTCCCAAATAATTTGTCGACCATTAAGAGTAACTTGCTATCAATTTCATTACAATTTCCTAGTGTCTAAAGTTCCCAGAAATGGGTTTGAGAATGCAAAGAGCAATGTCTTAGAAAAAACAGAAGTGACCAATCTCTGAATATTGTTCAGGCTTGTTCACCCAAGCAAGGAATCAGATCACACTCAAAAATTTCTGTAAGTGCAAACATCATAAAATAGTCAATGCTGGTGTACATGGTTTGGAGTTAATAAATAATACAAAAATGTGATAGATGATCATGAAAGCAAGTGAAGTACCGCAAGGCGCCACGTTCTAAGTTGATTTGAGGCATAGCGAATGCAAAGCATTTCTGCATGTGCAGTTGCATCTCTGGTCTCCTCTACTCTGGAATATGTAAGTTCAGTCGATTTTAAGCAGAAAAACTCAAATCGCAAGGCAATAGAATGTTTCAAGAAATGTCATTGTGGGTCTTACAGAATTATAGGGATGATAATATAAAAGTGAGGAAAGAAAGACATTACTGAAATACCATTGCAAGGTTATATCATCACATGCCATACAGAATAGAATTGTTTAATACTTACAAATTGTGGGCTCGAGCAATGATTCTTCCATTTTGAACCAAAACAGCGCCTATAGGTACTTCCCAGGCATCTGCAGCCATTCTGGCCTCTGAAAGAGCCTCTCTCATAAACTTTTCATCCTCTCTTCTCTGCTCGCTTTCTAGGATGAGTGCTTCCTCCCATGAACTGACAGTTTCCCTAGGAATTTGTTTGTTTTGCTTTATTTTTGGTCATTTTCTTCTTTTCTTCACTTTCTTCACTTTGAATTAGCCTTTCAGTATCTTCATGTTCATCCAAATCATCCTTGTCTACAAGGGCTGCTTTTTCCTTTTCTCTCTCCAATCGATCATGTTCTTCATATGATCCACTTGAAACAGGTCCACTAGACAATGGGAATTCATCTGCTGCTGTTCTTTCCATTGACTGACTCATAGCAGCATTTTGCTCATGCTGTTCCCCCTGTTGGCTGCTGTGCGTTTTCTTAGAATCTGTTATGATATCTGTTACTTTTTCTTTTGCCCATTCCTTCCATTCATGTCCTTTATTTATTGTAGTTGAAATGTGTCTCCTTGTTAATTGTGACTCATCCAGAGAAGCTTCCAAGGGCCATTTTCCAGCAGATTTTTGTGCTTTTTCTTTTTGAGTTTTCTCAGATTCCTTTAAACCCATCCCTGTATTTCGTCCTGCATCAGAAACAAGAACATTTGCCTGTCTTTTGGCTGCCAATTTCCTTTTATCCCTCACAATACATTCCTGATCTTCCAACTCTGGAACAGAAAACCATTCCTCGCTATTTGGGGCTTCAGTTGATGGCCTTCCTGAAGCTGATTTCAATGTTGAATTATCTGATTCCTCATGTAAACCCCAACCCTTACTGCAAATTTCTACAATAGAGCTCCAGATGCCTCTCGATTGCCTTTTAACAACGACCTTCCCATTTTTTTCAAAAGTGGCAGCCCGGCCTTTCTCCATTTCAGAAATGGGATGCTGATCTATGTTTTTCTGCAGTTTATCTGATGGCTCTTCAGAATCCAATCTTTTAGAGTCCTTTTCTAGCTTTTCTTTACCAGAAGATTGTAGTTCCTCAAATTCCTCTCGTGAAGACCAACCTGCAATAGCCCACACTTCCTCTGAAGGCCCTTCTGAAGGAAAATCCCCAGATGATAACTGAGGATTGCATAATTCCTGAGGCGATTCACCAGAGGTTTGCTCAGTTGATCCATGGTTCCCGGTTCCTTCAGCTGAAACCATTCCCAAACTGTAGTCGGAATCATCAGATAGTCTAACCTGTGCTGATTTTCCCAAGATCATATCTGTTTCAATCTCTGCAGCAAATTTCTTCTTGTTTGATTCTGTTTCTGTTCGCCATATTTCATTACTTGACAACTTATAAGAGGGATTATTGGACATCTTCTGGGGGGTTTTACTGACCATTTCATAGCCACCAGAAGGCTTTGATATATCCACTTCTGTTTTACAGGGAAAAGTTTGAGACGGCCTTTCAGAAGTTAGATTTGCTTGTCTAATGATCCTAGCAGATTGTTTTTGTCTGTGACTGAATGAGAGGCTCCACTGCGTATGGCTGTATACGATGATGTTTTAACCAATTTCTGAGCAGTTCCACTGCCCTTCTCATTATCTATAGTTGATGGTGTTTTCTCCTGTGCTGTCACTGAGCTGGGAAATTGTTTTCTTCCAGAATTGAAAGACTCTTTAGAAAGCTTTTGAGAAGTTATGTCTGATGCCATAATTTTGCTGAATCTCTTTGAATCAGTTTCCACATTCTCTTCTGCTAGGATTTTTGCTTCCTCCAACTCTGTTCTGGAACATCTCCCATAGTTATTTACCGATTCATCCTGCTTTTGAAACACCAACCGTTCATTGTTCTTCCCAATTGTCTCTCGCCCCTCCATTTTCATGGTAGAAGTCATCCTAGTAATCCTCCTTGACTCGTCAGATGACACTCCAGGAGCCAACTTTCCTCCCTTGTTTTCTGACATTTTCTCTAACTTTTCCCTCGTCTCCAATTCGTTCTGCCGTTGGATAACTAACTTTTCATTGGTAATCTTAACTCTCTCTCTTTCCTCCAATTTTGTATCATAACTCGACCCTGTAATCTTCCTTGAATTATCAGATGACACATGAGGAACAGAGGGTCCTCTCTCATTTTGCACTATTTGATCTAACCGGTCATTCAGATCCTCATCTAAGTTCAAACCTGCACCAGAACTCTCCTTTTTGCAATGACATTGATTCCTCCTGCTCCCGGATAGAAATCTGCTGAAAATTGCTTGAATCATTTGAGAACACCTTAAAACCAGACTTCTTGGTACTCTCTTGTGCTACTTCTTCTGGCTTGGTGGATTCTATAGTAGAAGACCAATGCAAATTACTTCTCCGATCAGACAATGATGTACTCAAATCAGTTTTCTGGTTTGCCTTGTTGACTATACCCTGGAATTGCGCCATTGAATGACTTGCACCTATATCAGACCCAACATTCTCACTGCCCCCTTTAAGTGTTTCCTCCGATTTTTGGGTCTCTACTGTACAACCCCATGCCACTTTATTTTTCGTTGATTCATTCCATGATTTTTCGACACCAGTTCTCTCATTGTCATTTTGCATTGTTTCTTCCGTATGAGATCCTACCCCAGAAGCCCATCTAAGGTTACTTCTTAATTGATTCATTGAATCTGCTGTTCTCTCGGAACCCCATCTAACTGTTTCTTCCTCCTTTTCTAATTCTAGAGAAGAAATCCAATCTATCCTACTCCTCCAACCACTCATGGATGTCTTTGAGCCCGATTTACAGCACATCCCCCTCTCCCCAGTCAATGACTTTCTTGAACCTCCTTGCTTTACCACAGTGCGCTTTTCAGCACTCTCCCCAACAAACCTATTCCACCTGCTCCACCTGTACTCAGAACCCAAGTGTTCAGACCCCTTTTCTACATTGGTTTTTTCTGCACAACGTGATCTATCCATCCAAACTCTCCCTGAAATTGTTCTTTCAGCATAAAATGATTTCCCCTCAAATCCTCTTCCTACCCTTAAAGATTTGGGTAACTCTCTTCTATCCAAGAGTCGGTCCCTTCTGCAACTATCTTCTATCAGAAAATTCAGAATTTCCTGATCCTTATCACCCACATCACAAATTGGCAAGCATTCATCTTTTTCCTCCTTTTCTTCCTCCTCTTCATCCCATCCCAAACATCTACACGCCCTGCCATGACATGAACACAGAGCTCCAGAGCTACACGTTTCCTGTATATGAAACACCTTTTGATAATACCCATTACCACCTACAACTCTCCTACACCTAGGATTGCAAAGAAGGGCGGACTGCCTTATCCCACATGAAACTTTTGTGTATCCTGAATCTTTTGTGCATGCTGAAACAAACAGAGATTTTTGTTCTTGTTGGGACTACTGTTTGTTCGATAAAATTGTTACCCCAATAGTTATTTCTCAGACAATAGTCTCTTCTACTTCTTCCCCCATAAATTATGGGTGGTGAGCTCATGTACATGCACATTTTTTTGGGTTCATAGAACCCTCAAGGAAAATGAAAAAAATCTTAATACCCACATAGTTTTCGTGTGCTTACACCAACTCAAGAAAATATAAGCATGCGTACATACATGAAAACATACCTCAAACAGCTTCTGATTGACCATGGATCCAGTAGGAACATGGTATGAATGCCTCTTTCAATAGAAGTACTGGGAGAACTCAGACATTTGTGAAGTAGTACACTAGATTTTAGATGGGAGAGAGGATTTTGTTTTGGCATAGTGATGGACTGGTATACAATTTTTTCTGAGTAGATATGCATTGTTTATTTACAAAGAAGAAAAGATTCGCTTCTTTCCTAACGAAGATTAAAAAAAAAAAGGAGTGCCCTCTAACCGGATGAGGATCATCCTTACAACAAGCTTTTAATTATTATTAATTAAGTCCACCCACCTTTGTTTTGGTCATATGGTGAATGGGAAGGAGGAGACCTAACCATTGTCCAGTGATATGGTGAATATCCCACCACGTATCTCTTGAGAAGGAGGGGAGCAAACCTTCGCTTTAGATGTCCTCGGACCAAGGATGGTGTGAGTATCACTGTAGCTACTGAAACTAGTAAAAGCATCCAAAGGTGCTTGTGAGAGGCCGAAAGGCATATAGGAGGAGTATTTGAGAGCAGTATATTAGTAAAAAAAAATTACAGTATATGGAAGCATGACACAAATCATGCAAGATTTAGTAGCCTTCAAAATTAGGTAGCCATCCAAGGCATTGAATCTCAATTGCAATTGGAAGATCCTGCAATAATTAATAGCATTATTAACACCATAATTTGGAGGCACAAAGAATGAAAGTGTACATACGTATGAGTTAAGTACATGTCGATAATCTTTATTTTAACTCCAAAAGGAAGGCTTTGGCCTTGGCTCAATTTATTGTTGGTGTCATATACTTGTGGAAAATGTATTCTATAATTAGTTTTACAAGAATTCATGTGAAACAATTGAATGATAAACATTTTACTTGAAACCGATGGAAAAAAGTAATTTAATTATAATTAACAAATATATACCTACTATTAATAATTGAGCAGCCTTAATGGGAAAGACGGAGAAATAGAATAATCCATTTCATCAATAGAAATAACTTTTTCTCACCAATAATCAGAGATAGTCATTTGTATTGTCATTTTATGATTACAGGTTGAGGAGGTGAGGATCTTGGCGAGGGTGAGATGGCTAATAATCGAGATAGTCATTGCATTACAAATATGATTAGGGGGTGTGGGAACAAAACAAGATTTATCACAAGAATTTTTAATGATTTAAGAATAAAACTAACATATTAAAATGCTACATATGAAGAGAGATTTAATGTAAAAGACTCTAGGAAAGTCAATTGAGATAGGAGAAATATCCAGGGAGTGATCAAATTCTTGAATTTTGTATACACTTTAGGGAGGAATGTATGTGATCAATTTTACTACCTTTAAATAATTTTTGGAATGGTTGATATCAATGTCAACTCTAGATAATTTGTACCCTATAAGTTGGAGGTGGTTGAATACAACATCAACATAGGTTATCTTTCCTACACAAGTTAGCCATAAATATACATCACTCTCCTAGATTCATCATCATTGTCAATTCAAAAATAATAATTTCTCGTGTTGTTCCATGCCTGCTATCAAATGAAAGAAAACAAATAAATACCTATTCACTTAATACTTCTCTTTTGAACGTAAAATTAAACTAAGACATGAAACAAAACATAACACAATATGTAACAAACCTTAATATAGGTCTTAAATAACAAAATTAATACCTACATCTCCTGCACATAGTGACGGAAAACAATGGGCATCTTACTCAGAAGTGTGTCTAATGCAAGATCTCGATAAGTGTAACCTAAATGACGAAAAATATTAAAAATGGTGAGGAATAAAACTAAGAGTTGCTCCCCAAGGGTTGCAAGTGTATAATGTGAAACTCAAAGTGTTCATATTCCCTTTTAGATGTGGGATATATTGCATACAAATATTTATTAAAACCATTAAAATTGTATTTTTATTGTTTATTCTACGAATATCAATGTATACAAAAGTGCATGGAATTTCTTAACATAGAAAAAGATTGTATGTATCGAACAAAAATAGACGAAGATGTGGCAAGGTGACAATCAAATTGAAGATTTCAAATGTGGATGTATTGAGATAACAATGGAAAATGTGAAAAAATATGTATGCACACTTTCATTCTTTGTGCCTCCAAACTATGATGCTAATAACACTATTAATTATTGCAAGTTCTTCCAATCGCAATTAAGCTTCAACACCTTGAATGGCTACTGAATCTTGGAAGGCTACCAAATCTTGCATGTCCATATACCGTGCATTTTCTACTAATATACTACTTTCAAATACTCCTCCTATATACCTATCGGCCTCTCACAAACACCTTTGGATGCTTGTGCTAGTCTACTTCAATTGTATTTCTTGCTCCTAGTCTCCTTCAAACAAATTGTCTTCAAACAACCTTTTTTTTTTTTGCAAATCCTGCACTCGTAGAGTTGTTTCTGGAAGAGATTGTTAACATGTGGAAGATTCCTTATTTATTGGGGAAGGAAATATAAAGAAAAATTAAAGTAAAAAACTCAACTAAAATCCTTATCTAAACCCTGAGCCAATTATATGTAGAGCTTAAAATGTTATTTTGGAGAAGACAACGAAATTAATTTCATTTGAGTACTATTATCCACACATGGTGAAATCAAAGTAAATTTGGATGATCCAAGCAATTTAGACAGGAAAACGGATAGGGTTTCAACAATATTTTAACATATTAATATTCATATAAGAAAAACTTCCTTGTTGCAATTCCTTGTAAGGGTGTGTGCTTCAGCAAGAGAGAGAAAATTCATGGATCGAAGAAAACAGTCCCACCTCAAGAAAATGGATCGAACAAAATGTCTCATTTTGCTATGAAGAAAATCTTAATTCCCTGTCTTGTGTAACTCTCACATACTTTTCTCCTTTGCAGGTACTCCTATCACCGAAAAATGTCTGTAGTGGGTCTGAAACTCGTAATAATTTCCTTTAACATAATTTTTCTCAAGTTCAATCCTTCTTGCCTCTCCAATATGCCAAGGTCAATTAGAATTATACCTTCAACATTATTTCATTTTATCGATCACTTGCCGAGTTAGCCACCACACAACATTATTTTATCCATGAGATCTTTGGTTAGCTTCCAAGTTGTCAAGCACGACTCTTGAGGTCACCAAGAGAACTTATGAAATGGAACTTAGAATATTTCAGACAAAAATAACCAAGAAAGGGGATAAATAAACAATTTTTACAAAAGTAGTTCTTCCGATTATATATCAGAAGCGGAACGCTGGCAGACAGTGGAAAGTGTCGGGCAAAGGAGGAAATGATAGATAGCCGGCAGTTGCGAAGCTGCAATAGATAACAGGAAGATGTGAAGATTTTATTCTAGCGAATAGAATTATAGAGCGTTTCTGAAAAAATCTATATAAATATATTCTGCAACAAGAGTTTCTTAACAAGTCTTCTTGCACAACTGTTACCATGACTGTATTTCCAGGAAAACCATGCAGGTGTCATTAAATTAAGTCCCTTACTCAGCGCTGAGATTTCCAGGCCGTTACATATCTGAGCCATTAAATGTAAGATTCACATGCAGCAGTTACTTTGATGAATGCTTTGGTTCTCTGTCAACATTGATTTTTACCCATTTTTCATAAATTGAAACTTTTCTTTTAAAAATCACTCATGGACCGTGGTCATTTAAAACCTGTATATATTCGCTGAGTTTACGAATGGAATTGGTATCTTTCAGCAAATAAACTTTACAACATTTATTAAAATCTCACGTATAAGTAAGTACTCGCAGCTTACAGGTGCCGCGTTCGAATCCCTTAAAAAGCCAAAAAGCATATTTTGTCTAGGCACAAAAAGGCTCGACTAATTTAATAAACTTTTAAAATTTACTGCTCCAGATGCCATAGCTTAGACAACGAATGATCGTGGATAACCGTGGGATAACCGTGGAGCCTATTCAAGCTTGTCTACTTGGGCAGTGGCCAGAGAAAATGATATATTTGACAGAGGTTAGCAGTTACCTGGTTTTAATTTATGGCTTCTTGCTCAAATGACGCCCTAGTAAACATAAGTGGTAGAGGAAGAGACAAAGAAAGACTATTCTACAATGCAAAGAAATACAGAACGCCTTCGGATCCCACGACTACGATGATAAGAGAAAACGGTTATCAAGAATTTTGTCTTTAGAAAGTTCGTAGGGGCGGTTACTTTTCTTTTATTATAGCAAAATGCCAGCCATGGTGAATTTTAAATTTTTTATTAAATCACATGGTTTTTTATTTTTATTTTAAATAAAGGACGACTACCAAAAAAATTCAGTTACAAAGAAAGTTGTCTCTAAGAAGCCTATTGGCAAATATAGTTTTAAGAGAACAATATTAATATAGATATCTTAAATACATATATTTAAAATATGTTGAGAGATATCAAAGTCGAGGCACCTATTTACTGTGCTAGTGTAGTATAAGGATGCTAAAATGTTTGTATAAAAATATTATAGTAATATAATAACTATGATCGCATGAGGAGTGCAATGTGAACGTCGAAAGGGATTGGGGTAGTGGTGAAGAGTGGAGGAGGTATGAAGGGTCAATTTAAAAGAAATAAAATTGTTAGCGAAATTTGACAAAGGAGAACGTGGAGCGAGGCGATAGATGGATGGAACCAAGAAATTCATCCATCGGAAAGATAACATTGCTCGCATATGAGCCTAAACCATACAGACATTGATCATTAAGTTACAAAACATGCATTGTCACATCATAGACGATGTAGGAATAAATGAATAAGACTTCCCCTTTTATAATTGTTTTGTATGGTTATGCGGTTGTAACCACTAACTAATTTTGTAACCATCTTTGCATAATAAATACCTGGACACACAACCCATTTGCATAGTGTGTATTCCGGTTTTCTCTTCAATCATTCTTTACACATTTATTTAGTTTATTCTCTCTCTCTGCAAATTCTAACAGTGGTATTAGAGCGAAGGGAGTAGAGGTTGTTGGAAGGGCAAACAAAGAGAAACCAGAAAAATCGTGAGAATAAAGAAGAAAATCGTGGCCGACCTGACTTGTAGAATAAAGAAGAAAAATCGTGGCCGACCTAGGAGGGGTAGAGGCGAAAAATAAAACGTGAATAGGGCACAAAAATGGGTTTTTGGAGAAATCTCGCATCGAGGCACATAGAAAAATCGCGGGTTGTTCGTAAAGAAAACGAAACTTGATAGAGGAAAATGCCGTTGTTCGTGGGGATCTTCAAAGAAAACGTGAATGGATCTATAGAAAACATGAATTTAACAAAGGAAACAGCGAATTGACCTTGAGGACACACCAATGAAAATCGAAAATGAGATAAAAAAGCGAAATCGATCCCAATGCTAGAAAAAAAAGCGAGGGTAAATAAAAAAAGAAATAAAAAACAAAGAAAGAAAAAAAATCGTGGGTAAAATCTCCTCTCGGTCATAATTTTTTTTTATGGAACTTCCCGTAGAAAAATATTCCGGTTTAAATTTTCATACTTGGAAGGTGAAAATTCAAATGCAACTCATGCATAAAAATTTGTGGGGCATTGTTAACGGGAAAGAGCCAACACCCACAGATCCTATGAAGTTCCTGGACTGGAGTACACGAGATGATAGAGCAAAGGCTATTATTGGTCTCGCACTTTCGGATTCAGAGTTACACCATGTTGACTTGGAAAAATCCTCCAAAGAAATATGGGAAACTTTGAATAAATTGTTTGGTGCGAAAGCAGTAAACGCAAAGTTTTCGCTTAAACTGCAGTTGTTTAGTTTCAAAATGGAAGAAGGCATATCTATGTCAAGTCATATTAACAATCTTCGATCTCTTATTCGACAACTTGCAGATGTCCAGACCACGATCGATGACGAGGATGCGAAGGCTATTCTATTAAATAGTTTGCCTTCAAAATATAATAATATTGTTTTTACCCTCAGTCAAATGTCTAAGCAGTCCTTGGATGATACTATTGCAGCACTTCTTGCAGATGAACGCATAACACTTGCTGAAGATGAGGGTACTTCTCATCAGGAAAGTGCCTTCTATTCCCATAAAAGGTCACATAAAGACAAAAAAGAGCATAAGGACAAAAAGAACATAGAGTGTTATTACTGCAAAAGAATGGGTCATACAACATGGGATTGTCGTGTTCGTGCTAATGATGTTCTCAAAGGTAAGCTCAAGTCTCACGAAGTTCACGTAGCCCACATGGAAGATCCACCTAATGATGAAGGTGGAGAAGATTTTGATCAGGAATATGTCCTTTAGAGAAACCAAGGAAGAAGTTTCGTGTTCAAAGGAGCACATGTTGATAGCACAAAGAAACCTGGTATAAGTACAACTCAGTATGGATGGTTGCCCAACTTGTTCAGGAGACCTTGGATCTTGGGAATTATACCCTTATGAGGGTTATGAGACAACTTGGTGGAGCTTGTGGATGGCTCGTATGGATGGTTGTCCAATGATTCGGGAGATCTGTGATTCGGGAGTTCGGGGAGGTGGAATTCGGCTCGGGAACAACACCTTTACGAAGGTCAAGAGGCAACTTGATGGAGCTCTTTCCAGGAACAAAACTGTTGTTCAATAGATACACTTCTAAAATACGAACTTCTTTTTGGTTCTATAATCTCTAGTTGTGACATACATATTTGTATCTTTTCGTTGTAGGGTAAGTCTTAAGAGGGGGTGTAGGAATAAATGAATAAGACTTCCCCTTTTATAATTGTTTTGTATGGTTATGCGGTTGTAACCGCTAACTAATTTTGTAACCGTCTTTGCATAATAAATACCGGACACACAACCCATTTGGATAGTGTGTATTCGGTTTTCTCTTCAATCATTCTTCACGCATTTGTTTAGTTTATTCACTCTCTCCACAAATTCTAACAATGGTATCAGAGCAAAGGGAGTAGAGGTTGCTGGAAGGGCAAACAAAGAGAAACCAGAAAAATCGTGAGAATAAAGAAGAAAATTGTGGCCGACCTGACCTGTAGAATAAAGAAGAAAAATCGTGGCCAACCTAGGAGGGGCAGAAAATAAAAACGCGAATAGGGCACAAAAATCGCTGGAGAAATCTCGCATCGAGGCACAAAAATCGTTGTTCGTGGGGGGACACATTTGCGATTATAAGAAAACGTGAACTGTACAGAGGAAAATGTCGTTGTTCATGGGGATGCCATGAAACGTGAATGGATCTATAGAAAATGTGAATTTAACAAAGGAAACAGCGAATTGACCTTGAGGGCACACCAACGAAAATCGACCCATCAAAAAAAAAAAAAAGTGAAATCGACCCAGCAAAAAAAAAAAAGCGAGGGTAAATAAAAAAAGAAACAAAAACAAAGAAAGAAAAAAAATTGTGGGTAAAATCTCCTCTCGGTCATAAAAAAAAAAAAAAATTATGGAACTTCCCGTAGAAAAATATTCCGGTTTAAATTTTCATACTTGGAAGGTGAAAATTCAAATGCAACTCATGCATAAAAATTTGTGGGGCATTGTTAACGGGAAAGAGCCAACACCCACAGATCCTATGAAGTTCCTGGACTGGAGTACGCGAGATGATTCCAGCAAAGGCTATTGTTGGTCTCGCACTTTCGGATTCAGAGTTACACCATGTTGACTTGGAAAAATCCTCCAAAGAAATATGGGAAAATTTGAATAAATTTGTTTGGTGGACCACCAACGCAAAGTTTTCGCATTACTTAAGCTCACTAGTTGTTTAATTTCAAAATGGAAGAAGGCATATCTATGTCAAGTCATATTAACAATCTTGATCTCTAATGTCAGACAACTTGGAGATGTCCGGACCACGATCAAAGCGAGGATGCGAAGGCTATTCTATTAAATGGTTTGCTAGGAAATATAATAATATTGTTTTTACCCTGTTAAATGTCTTGAGAAGAAAATATAATAATATTGTTTTTACCCAGGGTCAAATGTCTAACCAGTCCTTGGATGATACTATTGCAACACTTCTTGCAGATGAACGCATAACACTTGCTGAAGATGAGGGTACTTCTCATCAGGAAAGTGCCTTCTATTCCCATAAAAGGTCACATAAAGACAAAAAAGAGCATAAGGACAAAAAGAACATAGAGTGTTATTCTTGAAAAGAATGGGTCATACAACATGGGATTGTCGTGTTCGTGCTAATGATGTTCTCAAAGGAAAGCTCAAGTCTCACGAAGTTCATGTAGCCCACATGGAAGATCCACCTAATGATGAAGGTGGAGAAGATTCTGATCAGGAATATGTCCTTTAGAGAAACCAAGGAAGAAGTTTCGTGTTCAAAGGAGCACATGTTGATAGCACAAAGAAACTTGGTATAAGTACAACTCAGTATGGATGGTTGCCATGACTTGTTCTGTGGAGACCTTGGATCTTGGGAATTATACCCATATGAGGGTTATGAGACAACTTGGCGGAGCTTATGGATGGCTCGTATGGATGGTTGTCAATGATTGGAGATCGTGATTCGGGAGTTCGGGGAGGTGGAATCGAGAACTGCTGGAATTCGGCTTCGGGAACAACAGAAAGTCAGAGAGGGACTTGATGGAGCTCTTTCTGGAGAACAAAGCGATGTTCAATAGATACACTTCTAAAATATGAACTTCTTTTTGGTTCTATAATCTCTAGTTATGACATACATATTTGTATCTTTTAGTTCCTCTATAGGGTAAGTCTTAGAGGGGTGTAGGAATAAATGAATAAGACTTCCCCTTTTATAATTATTTTGTATGGTTATGCGGTTGTAAAAGCCATAACTAAGCTTTGTAACCCTCTTGCATAATAAATACCGGACACAGTACCCATTTGGATAGTGTGTAGTAAGTTTCTCTTCAATCATTCTTTACACATTTGTTTAGTTTTATTCACTCTCTCACCAAATTCTAACAGTTGTCAAATTTACTAAAGCACATGGTCAAGTGACATGAGACATTAGCCCAATGCTAATAAAACCTAATAATGTCATATATTATCAGATGATGTATGCTTAATGATGTGTCCTTGATAAAATTGTCTATCAGAAAACATTGGGCACACTTCATAGATCAATTAAAATGAGATACACATATGGGCCATATAATATCACTCCCAAAGATCTTACTGGGCATAGATAAATGTCAAAATAGCTAAAAATAGAAGCTCACCTATTCGGTCCCATGCATTTATCTGGTAACCATGATCAACTATATACTTCATAAAATCATAAGCATTCCTCGTGATGAGATAAGTCCTCCCATAACACCATTTGATATTTCCTTCCTTACATTCAAATCATTGACCAAATGCCATCACGAACCTATAGTCGCATTTTCATATCAAATAACATCTTGCATGAAAAATTGTACTAGCAATAGAAGAATAATCTTGCAAGGATAAATGGTCTGAAAATCGCTTAAGAACTTACACTGTTTTCTTGAAAAACAAGTTCGGGGCATCCCATCTTGACATGTGAAGGCATCCATATTATGAATCCAATATTACAAAAATATTCTTGATGCAAAAGGATGGTGTAAAGGTTGCATTAAGTCTCCAACATTATAAAAGACTTTGTCTTGTAATGTTCCACCCAATCTTATTTTCAATGGATCAAAAGTTGTATATTTGCACACCAAAAAATATTAGCCAAGTATTATTACATTCTGTAACCTAAAGCCAATTCTCAGGAAGTGACAAACAAATAACAACAACCATCTACATATGTTAATCCATCAGTATAATCTCCAAATTCATACAAATTCTAAAGTAGCCTGATCTCATGATGGTGGAAAAGGAATATAAATTATAGATATCAATTTCAAGGTTCTTAGCTTAGGTTTTCCCATACCACATTAATCGATAAATTCTTTAAATTCTATATCAAATTTCCATTGATTTATAGCAAATGGAATCAATTTAACTACACCATTATGTCACCCAAAAAAACATTATTTAAAAAAATGCCTAAACATTATTATATGGCCATGATAACAGGATATTACTATTTTTTTATTGACTTCTATAAGTAAAAAGAAAAAATAATAAAACATTTAATTTGACCAGCAGAAGTCAAATTAATGGATGGATTGTCATGTGATGGTCAAGTGGATGTCAAATTTAATGGTGAAAATAAAAGTGAACAACTCACTCCTTTACAACCTTGGTTGTCATTATAGGAACGCCTCTCAATGTAATAATACTAGTATAGATATCTTGAATATATCTATCTAAAATATGCCGAGAAATATCAATCAAGAGGAACCGATCTAACTATACAACTATAGTATAAATATACCAAAAAAATAACAATTAAAAATAAATACTAGCTTGATAAATGTACGTGAAGTGTATGATGGGAACGTCGAAGGGGATGGAGTGAAGAATGAAAAAATGAGGAAGTGAAATAGAGGGAAAGGATGAGGGGTGATCAAGAAGGGGTTCGATGGAAGGGGAGGACATTGAGTTCTAGTGTATCGTTTGTATCTTATAGGTATTATTCACGGCGGTGCAATATGTGTATGAAGAGGAAAAACTAAGAAGTGGGGAAATTTGAAAAGGTTCCATGTTTGAGACTCAACTGAGATGCATGCATCGTACATGTTTCATGGGTCAATGTTTTTCTATTGAACTTGTTGAAGTGAAAGTTTAATACTGAGACTCCATACAGTTTCATATGTTGTTGAGTACAAACTCTTCTATGATTTACTTGGAGGGTATTTTGAAAATTACCACTTAGTTATATTTGACCACAATGCATAGGGATGTTTGAGCACATAGACTAATCCATTAACGGTCACCTAAATCAAATGTATTCGCGTCAAAATAACAAACACGTACTCGATTTACAAAGAAGGAATGAGAATAACTAATTTATGGTGGGTGGGGCTTGATATGTAATCCTCCAGCACAACGCTACACCGACCAAGTGAACCATATTATTTATGAGAAACTTATGATCCATTTTTAGGATAGATAGCTATCTTGTAACATCCACGAGGCCAAAAGAACCCTATGACACAGTAGACCCTATCATTTTTACTATCTGATTTTTTGATCGTTTATTGTTTAAATTGATAATGAAATCTCCAAAACTGATTTTTGTAATGCAACCCTCAAAACTGATTTCCGTGATGCAACCCTCAAAATTGTCCTATGGAAAGAGGTTTCAAGATAATGTATTTTTGTTCATTTTTATGAAGTGGCACTGAAATCAGGGTTTGTGTTTGGAAACCGTAGGATTAAACATGAATGTTTTTTCGATGCAGAGTTTTCCATCAACCAACACTTCTACATTTTTAAGGCATGGGTCAACATCACCTCTTTCACAGCCTCGTACACTCCTTGTAAGCATGCAAACATTTAAACAGGCATTCCTACTCAAGGACTTAAACAATAGATATACTCCTAACAAACACCACGTACACTAAATACAATAGTATATCAATGAAAGTAGTTCATACAACATTCAACACCTTGTGACATGATTCTCTACAACTTGTGGAGTGCATGTCCAATAAGCCCAACACTAACACTTCAGCCTCACAATTTGCCAATTGTAAGACAATGTACAATCAGTGATGTTGCATCCATCATGTATGGTATGTGCGGTTGTACTCCATACAACCTGCATCCTATTAAACTGATCTCCCAATTATAGTTTTCATATAGAACAACCAAGATCATTGACTCATGCAACATCGCGTTCGAGACAAAAGACATCCAATCACCATGTGGTTACATACCACAACCCTTCCGAGAATAACCTATAGCATCTCTCAAATATATCAACTAATGGTTGGTAATACACCACAACGGGAGGAAGCCATTGTATGGAAAACTCAATGAAACAATTCAATCACTTTAGTGTAGCAAATACAATTTCCCGTAAATAATGGTTTATTTAATTAAAAAAATTCCAATTGATTTTAAAATATCAAAAATGAGAGTAAATGGTGTCATGTGTATACTCGTTGGAACCAGGATGAAATGATAAACATCAAGGGACATCGGACTCAACCAAAAATGTGTTCGGGTGCAAGATAAGGGAGAAAGTGTTTATGCAAAGGGGTTTGGCCACCTGCCAAACTGAGCCTTGCCCTCCATCTTTGACATGCGAATAATATTGTTTTTATATTAAAAAAAAAAGTGAGCCCTCCCACCTTTACATTAACTCCAAGAACTTAAGGGGTCTTAACCCTAAACCTTTCCTAAGCCCAAAGGCTTCATTCAAAGGAAGGGTATTACCTTTGTATAGTTTCTCAGTCTTCTTGAAAACACGAGCTTTTTTAATTCACTTGCAGACAAAAAGAAGATAGCTAAAGCCGTCAGGAGATAAAACACCAAGGGCCAAGCCTATTCTGTATTGAGATCAAGTTTCTCGAACCACAGTTTGAATCCCAAGCGTAGCTATCACAGGTAGGTTTGAAGGTCTTCAAACGCCAAGAGGAGAGGCTTGAGTGAGTTGAAGACTGAGGAACAAAGTAAGGCCAAGGAGCAGAGAAAGGATCTAGTAGCACACCAAGAAAATGAGGCCAATGTCGAGGAGATGCAGGGATGATGCCAATGTTACCAGGTCAAGCACAGATCTGAGATCCGGATGGTGCCAATGCTACCAGGTCTCGGTAGTGCACAGAATGGCTATGACTAAACACCAAGCCGTTGGAAAAAACTAAGTAGGGATGATCTTATACCAATCTGCATAGATCTAGGGCCAAGATACGCATATAATGCCACACTAACGAGTTGAGAAAAGCCAACATATCTCACCAAAACCTTGCGGCTTGATTCAAATCAGCCACAAGTTGATAGCCAATGACGAGCTGGAAAGATGACAAGCATGCCTTTGGTGAGTGTGGAGCCACTGTTGAGTTGAAGAGACCCACCACCGAGCTACGGCAAACAAAGTTCAATATTAAATAACCACCGATCTGGGATAGGATCCCTATAGCTTTGAATAAAAATCCACTGTGCAGAGGGCTGTGAGTCAAGCAACATTGAGTTGGATAGTTAGCCAATGTAACTCACTGATCTAGCCAAGTTTAGACATGGAATATCCATGCTGAGTAGGGTTGCAGTGAAGCCATATCTAACCAGAGGGAGACGTCAGGAAGAGCCGATCCCACCAAGACCACCACGAAGGAAATATCTGATTTAAGTCAATATTCCGAGTGAGAATGGAAGCAGATTGATCTGAGAAGAGTTTGAGTCCAGGCAGAGCGAAAAAAATGGGCTGAGAATATGATGAAACCTACAATGCAATAAACCAAGGCAACACAAATTTCTAGAAAAAACCCTTAAATTTTTATTTTCCGGTGGCTTTAGGCGACTTCAAGATTTTAACAAATCCCGAGGTTTTTTTGGAATATGTTTGTAAACCCCTAAAATTTTTGACAACCTTCAACTTGTCAATAAGCAAACACCAAATCACAACCGTAAAGAGTCAAGACATGGTTAGATCTATTTGCACATGTTAGTTTCACAAACGAATAATTCTATCACCATAACTTAATAATGGCAAATGTATCACCATAATTGCTCGATGAGTTTTGGATCTACGATGAAAAACTATGCACGCAGAAATTGAAATAACTAACAATAAGATGCAATATGATCAAGAACTCACAAGACAAGAATGGCTCCAAATCAACTCAATGCTCCATATGATCCATAAGATAGTGATGCAAGTCATGTATATATAGGAGGTGAATGTGTAACCTCCTCCTAGATTAGTGGGGAATAACTCTCACTAACTGATACTAGAAGTAGAGTTGACTCCACACAACTAGTAGGCTAACTCAACAGAACTAGTAAGCTAACTCAACACAACTACTACAACTAAGCAAGCATATCCCATGAGTGTAGGAAAGCTCCAAGTAAATAAAAAAATACAAGGAAAATAAATATCTTGTAGACACCTATAATTTAGCTCCGAGAAATTTAAATACTTAAAATTGTGCTAATTGTACCCTTTCCTGCAAATTGACGATGTATCACCAATTAACTACATTATGCTAGTTAATTGACCCTTCTATCCGGCAAATATGACAATTAATGGCCTTAGTTAATTAAACCCCTTTCTACGAATTTATTAAGTTTCCTCTTCTATTAGATCAATAAATCATCATTTATTTAATTAAATCCTTCTTATCTCCTAAATCATACTAATTATTCTTCTTAAAAATCTTCTATAAGCTTGTTCACCTATTAATTGATCACTTTCGTTAATTAATAAATCCCCTCAAAACCCATGAGCCACTAAAGGACAAACTAAACTCTCCTAAGGTTGACTCAACCCTCTCTAAACCATCCTTATCCACAACTAACTCAACCTTGTTATTATCCCACATGTAAAGGGATGCAAAGCTTCTTTTATCCATTGGGCTATATAAAGATCCCTCCTCTTACCATTCTACTTACACGTAAATGAGCATACGGCCTAAACTATAGTCGTTTTATCATCTTAGAGCATTCTTCCATTAGATGATCTAGCTATCCTCATTTCTTGCATTCATCCATCCAAGTTTGAAGCCATATGGATATATGTAAAATGGTCTTGTAGCCATGGATTGACAAGAATCCATTTTTGAAACCTTGGGATTCAAACAATCAATCAACCCTTTGATTGCTAACGATCTAAATATGCTCATTTCATTGATTAACATTGATAGAGATAGAGATTAATTGCTTAGCATATTAGTTTGGATGTTTATTCATGTTCTAATGCAAAGATGTTGGTAGATTAGTCTTGTTTAAGCTTTAAGCATGATGGTGCATAGATTTTAGTTTAGCTTTGTTTTAGGACTACTCGGTCTTTAGTTCTAATTCTCTTTGTATAGCTAACTAATTCTTACACACATTTGGCACACCAGGTGGGATGGATCCTTATTCCCTTAGTTTTATAGTTCAAGTTTTGTTGTTATTTCAATTTTTGGATAACCCTTGATATACGCATGTATGAAATAATGTTAAATTTCTTAGGACTTTTACTAACTTTGCATGTGTTGATTCTTGCTTATAGATATAATTTATATGGGTTCTTGTCAATTTTGAGCTAACTTGTCAAAAATTTGAGCTTTTTGAGATCGATTACGCTATTTCTCATATTTTGACGTCACTTCCAAGTACAAGCATACACAAAAATAACGAGAGACACGTACACATCCAAACCTAGGCGTACACATCCAGATGTTAGCATATGCGTCTAAAGTCTAGCATATACATCTCACTCTCGAGGTACATGAATTTTGTCTTACGTGTTTTATGGCCTTTCTCGTATGCTAGTGTATGCATTTAGACCACTGGCGTACATGCCGATGCCGAGCATGCCCATCTGCTAGTATTATTGCTTTGACCATTACATGCCGTGAGTGTATACATCATAAGGCTAGTGTACACAAATCATTGGCCGCGTACCCATTAGCTCCTTTGTTAGTTTCACAAAGGCACGTACACATCTTGTAGTAGGCGTACACACCCAAATGCTAGTGTACACATCATAGTGAAGATTTGAAATTTACTTTAAAGTTTGCAAAAGCATGTTTTACGGATTTATAGATTCCTTGGAAGTTTAAATTGGAGATTTAACCTCTGTTTTGCGGGGATTATTTACATGTTTTTGCTAAGTTAATTTAATTTTTTAAAGGGTTATGTTGGTACCCAAATTGATTCTCCTTCAAAAACTGAGCAACATCAAAGATTCAACAAGACACTCGAGAGACACATAAATCAAAATGTATGTCATTTTGTAGCCGAGGAGCGATTCAAGCGGCTCTTTGTCACTCGGGTGTTGGACAAATGGATACCACCTTGAAGAGGATTTGATCTATCCTCACTATTTTAGGTTGTTCCTTTCAACCAAGGTAAGAGAACCTATTTTGTAACCTCTGTTAGTGAAGGATATGAAGAGATCCTTCTTTGCACAAATTTTATAAATGAACCTTGTGAAAATATGATCAATACACCATAATTTAACTCTCACGAGTTGTCACTTCTAAAGAATGGAGATATTTTCTAAACAAGGCTTAGGTTACTAAAGACATTGAAACTGATTTGTTTACGCATATTTTTAACAGTGGAATTTTTGCATTTGTTGATACAGGAAAAACGGTGGTAGTTCAAGTAGGATTAGTTGTTTGAATAATTTTTTGGTGGGAGGCTAAGCAAGATAAATTGACTTTGCCATATCTTTGAGAACTACACAAGAATTGGAAAACTCAACAACATAAAGCTTTAGAATAGGTAAAATATTCCTTCAACCAAAAAGTGTGCATTAATGGAGGCCCAGATCTACACGTTTTCACACAATCTTCAAGAATTTAACACAAAGGCTCAAGTTAAAAGACTCAATTAAACATTAGAAACCTTTGGTTTATCATGCCTAAGGTACACCCAAAGACTTACAAACAATATTTGTCAACAGATGAAGGTAAAGTGATTTTAAATTGTTTATTTCATTACCAAATGAAAGCTCTTCTCATAATGAAATTGCAAATGCCACTAAAATATCACATGGATGAGATTTTGTGTGATTCAGAGAGATTTTAACACAAGATTGCAATAGGAACAAGAAAAACTATTTGAAGACATTCGAAATGAAGCAAACACAAATTTTCCTAATTACACAAATTAATTGAAATTGATTAGATTCATCGAGCGGGGAAAGTTTCTTGAACAATCTAGAGCTTGTCAATGGCTATACACTTACAACCAACTTGACATGATAGAAATCTAAAACAAAAAGAGATTAACCAAGTTTCTCAAATGGTCTCTCGAGAAAGATGGGCTTTCTCAGATTTTTCTCGTGAAAATTAACCCCCGACCATTTGCATGTTTAAATCATGCTCTTTATAATACCCAAATTACATCAAGCTTTCCCCAAGAAAATAATATTTGAAGCACCTTTTTGTTACATATTTCATCTTGATTTTCAAAAGGACGTTTAATGAAATACACCCAAAAGTTGCAGGTGTTCAAAAAAATGAAGCATTTCAAATATTTGCATCATTATTCAAAGCTGGGAGCACGTTTTTACCCCTCATGCATGCGAGCCCCTTTTCCTTCATCATTTCATTCTTTTCCTAAGCAATTTTGCTCTGTAAATATGGATCGGCATTTTCATTTTTACAAGCTGCAGAGAAATTTTGATTTGAAATATTCAACTTTACACCTCCTTGATTCGTAAATTGAGCTCCAAATCCATTCAATTGCACTTTACAGACCAAAATGACAAGAAATTATCAAAAATCAATGAAAAATGATGAAAATGCATCTCCAACAACCTTGGAATGTTAATGGCAGAAAAATCAGATGTAATGCATAGCTATTGTTGATTCTTCCCTTTCAACTTTTAATTAGAGTCATCCACGTGGAAAAATTTGATTGAAAAGGGCATGGGGTACTTTTTAGCATTTTATAACTTTTGGGGAAAATGCAAAATTTTAACATTTTTCCCGCTCCCCTCGCCATTGAAAAATGGTCTTGACATGTGGCTCAATGTGGGTCCTAGCAGAGTCGCAGCTCAATTATGTAATTTTGCCTCTTTTTGCAAAAAAGGAAAACTTTCCCCGGCTGCCCGCACTCCCGCTTTTAGCCTCTAACGTGGGTCCCAACGGGTCGCGCTTCATTTTATAACTTTACTTCACTTTTTCAAAAAGAGAAAAATTTCCAAATTTCCCGACAACCCGCCTTTATTCGCATTTGACTTTTCAACATAACTCAAACAAGGCATTAATTGATCCTTAGCGGAGTCACGGCCCATTTCAAAACTTTAACTCCTTTTCACAAAAAGGCAAAAAACTTCAAACTACTCCGACTCTCCGCTTCTCCTCCTTTGAATTTTCAAAGTTGATCTAAACATGACATCATTTGTTCCCTGGTGGAAATGCGACCTTTTTAATAATTTTATACTTTTCAAGACAAAGCCAAAATATTCAAATTTCTCCACCGATCAAAGCATCCCCTCTGCCTTTGAATTTTCAAACTGCCACGTTTCCTTCTCGATCCCAAGTGGAATTGTGGTTCACTTTATGACTTTACTCCTTTTACAAAATAGAACCAAAAAACTTTAAAGGAACCGACAATCCACAATCCCATTTTTGACTTAAACAACGCCATGTGTCCTCTCACGGGCCTTAGGAATTTCTTTTCATTTTTACTCCCTTTTCCATAATACCTTAAAGCACAAAAAATCCCCGCTCTTCCACAATGCTGATTGATTGACACGTGTACACCTTTGGGGCAAAATAGGAAATTTGCTCCGCCATTTAAATTTTGCTTAGCCAATCGAAGCTCGATGGAGTCACGAGCAAATCAATCCTTTTGCCAAAGTAGCCAAAAGTGACAAGTTTTTGAATATATCTGCCCTACCTCGACCAATTAAAAGGGACCACGTATTTGTTGATGCTAAGATAGAATTTATGGGAGAAAAAGATCACTGTCAAGCCAGTAAAATACAGAGAACTTCACCATTCGCACCCAGAATATAATTTTTCACCAAAGATGGAGAAAATGCAAGTAATTTATGGCTCAAGTAATTTACGACCACACGAATACGGATGTCTATAAAGGCATATAGAAGAAATTTGAACATTTACGCGCATCCATTAGAGAGATAGGAAAACCATGAACCACGCAGATCGAAGAAAAATTAGGGAAAATTAGGGAAAATTGGGGATTTCTTCAAACAAATTAGGGCACAATCAAATCAAGTAGGAACATCGGCTTTGACTGGGATGGGCACTCCCAACGAGTGCCACAAGAACAAACAAATAGACCAAGTGTTAGAAACCATTGTGCAATGGAGTCATGAACCGGTTTTGCGAGAAAGAAACAAAAACCAACTTCCTTTGAGAAAATTGAGAACTGAAAAAAATAGCCACCAAGGGCTAGGGAAAATGAAAAAACGTAAAAGCGAAACGAAAAAAGACTATACACTATACAATGGTGTGCATACCTTGATTTGAGAAATCAATCAAGGAAGTGTTTGAATGCACTGCCTTTAACGAGGAAACTTGAGTAATTCCTCATCTAAGTTTTTAGGAAGAAGTTATGTTCACTAATTCAAATTTTAATTGAATAAGGGCCCATCCAATGCATCAAACTTTCCATGCTTCCCCTTATCCTCGTGTTTTCTATCCCCAATAAGACAAGATCCCCATTGAAATCTCTTAGAGTTACCTTCTTATCAAACAAATTCTTCAATTTCTCTCTAAAATTCACATGCCTCTACGATGCTATGCCCTTCTTTCTTCATCCAATTCAACAATTTTATTAGTGCGAGCATCATATGGACTAACCTCTTGATCTTCTAATTGTTGAATAAACTTATATGAAGACAATTACATATGCGAGGGGCATCGAGCTTGGAGTTCCATACACCAACTCAAATGGACTTTTACCGGTAGCTCTTTTAACGGTGATTCTATCAGCCCAAACAACATACTTCAATTTGCTCACCCCACTTCCTTTTGCTTAACTCCAAGGTCCTTTTGATGATCTTCAACAAATTTTTATTGTTGGACTCTTCTTGTCCATTTCCTTGGGGATTATAATTAGAAGCATATGTCAGATTGATCCCATATTCTTTACACATTGCCACCAAATGTTTAGCTTGAAATCTCATGGCATTATCAGCAACAATTTTAGTAGGCACTCCAAACCTGCAAATGATATGATTCAAAATGAAATCCATGACAATTTGGTGAGTTGCTTTCTTGGTGGGGATTGCCTCCACCCACTTGGTCAAGTAATCGATGGCTACTAGAATCCACTTATGGCCATCACTTGAGGAATTATTAATCTCACCAATGAATTATATTCATCATTGCTTAAATGGGGCTTTAATTGATACAAGCTGTAAAGGGGGAGCTTGAAGCTTTCATTCTTCCGAAAAACAATGACAACTTTCACATTTCCTAACCAATAAAGTTGTATCTTTGAAAAGAGTCGGCCACCAATAACCAGCCCTCAAAATTTTATGAGTTGTGACTCTTCCGGAAAAATTTCCCCAAACTCCTCCATGGAGATCAGAAATTTTTTGGGGCTTCATCTTTAGTAATGCATCTTAAGAGAACTCCTTAGGGTTCTCTAAGCTAACCCAAAATCAGTAATGACATATTTTTGGGAGGCTAACTTAAGAGCTCTTTTTAAATTTTACTTAAATGTTCAGGGAGGTGTAGATGTTTGAGATAAAAAATTCTATCCTTGTACCATTTAGAACTCATCAATTTTCAAGGACATCAACCTTTCTTCTTGACTTCATTTATCTCAATGGTTTGTAGGTTGCTCTCTACCATTAAATTTTCTAAGCCAAAACCTCGACTAATTTCATGGTTTGGATATCCATGTCATATTCCTACAATTTTTTACCCATCGGTATCTCTTGATTGAAACTTCCATCTCAATATGATATCTTTCACCATGGTGTGAGGAACATAAGAAACAACTTTAGAACTCAAAATGTATGGCTTTGATAACCTTTGTTGCTTTTACCAAGGAAAATTCTTGCTTCTCCATGATGGTATACTTTAACTCGGCTCCTTGTAATTCTTTCTTGAAAAAGACAATTGGCCTTTCGGCTCCTTCATAATCCTACTGCAACAACACGAGATGTAATAGTATTTTCTAGAAGCAAAAGAAAACATTTGGAAAACCTTCTTATAATATGGAGCTGCCAAAACATGAGCATTCTTTAGGGCCTCTTTGATCCCAACAAAATCCTAGATGGTTGCTTCTTCCCATTTGATAATTTTGTCCTTCTTGACATGTTAGTGATTGGGATAGTTAGTTCAACAAAGTTGGAGATAACGTCCTAATAAAATGTATTTTCCCAAAAAAGGATTGAATTCCCTTCTTAGTTCGTGGAATATGGACTTTTTGATGGCTTCTACCCTTTTGGGATCAATCATGACCCCTTCTTTTAACACAATGTGCCTAAGAAACTTTTGCTTTCTAAACTCCAAAATGGCACTTCTTGGGATTCAAAGAATCTTGAATTCTCTTCACCTTAACAACATTTTTTCCAAGTGTTGCGGTGGTCATTTCTTTTCTGGAGAAGACAGTCACATCATCTGATGTACATCGATAAAATCATTAATATAACCATAGAGAAAGCAACATCCATTGCTCTTTGGAAAGTGGCTCCAAAGCATTCATTCGGCCGAAAGGCATTCGACATATACATAAGTTACCCAAGGAGTGGTAAAGGTAGTTTTGATTCGCTCCGATTCCTTTAACCACTGGGTATATCCGGAGAAACCATCAAGGTAGATAACAATTCAGATCTAGTCACCAATTGTAATATGTTCTCCATATTTGGCGGAGGGTAATTATCTTTCATTGACGCCTTATTCAAGTTTCTAAAGTCCACACATAACATTATATCGGGCCATTTTTCTTTACCTTGTGGGATGAATGATCCCTCCATCCCTCAAATTTTTCAATTCTTCTTGTATCTTCAAGAAACAAGTGGATTGATTGGCCATTTTTGCCCTAAAGCGGCTTGGCAGAAGCTTCGAGGAATTTCGTGTTGAAAAAGATCTTCTATGTATGCCTTGATTACGAGTAAGACCATGCTAAGTGATCCTGATATTTTTCAAAAATTGTACATATGAATTATTTTCCTCCTTGCTCATATTTCTACCCAACCATACCTTTCGTGGTTTCTCCCTCATTGCCCAGTCGTGTTCCTCAACATCCCTCGAGGGACATATTTCTATTAATAATGCAATCAGTATAATCAAATTTTGATTCAAGTGCTACCAACCCTCGAGAATTGTATTAGTCTTCAATTGAATGATATATTTACCAAATAATGTCTCCTTTCCTTCAAATTGCATATACCATTGGCTCCCAATCTATATTTTGGTCAAAAAATTCACCTTGGTTCTGCAAAAACCGTTGGACTTAGGCATCATTTTCGAACACTTTCCAATGCTTGATGTTGTCGAGGGACAGATGGCCTAGTTAATACCTCAATGTCATACTCACAAAAGGGGACATTAAACAAATTTCAAACCTAGATCCCAATCTTTGCTAACTTTGTATGCCACAATATTTAATTTCCTATCGTGATGTATAATATTAAAAGAGTCAAACATCTCAATGAAATCCTAGACTACATGCTTGTATTGTTTCATTTCTACGATATTTTGTTACATACAGTTTTCTAACTTGTTTGACAATCAATTTTGAATCTCCTTTACCAATGATGTCTCTAACACCATATTTCCAAGCAATTCTTAAACCCAATAACAGTGCTTCATATTCTTCAATATTATTAGTGCACTCAAAGTTGAGTTTAAAAGAAAAAAAAACTCTTCCAAGCTTGGATAAATTAGAACAATACCAACACCATTTCCAAATTTAGAGAAAGCTCCATCAAACATCAAAATACATGGAGAGCCTACTTGTTCAAGACACTGCATTGATCAATTTTGTGCTCTTTACGATCAAAGCAAATCCAACAAAGTTATCAGCATCAATGTCATTGTATAACACTTCATAGGAAGCATTATTGGGATACTCAATTAGATGTAGCATCTTATTTTCACCATACAACTTCACAAGGCTTCCCTCAATTGGGATGGTTGCATAAAACATATCCATTTGCACACTACCACCCACACTAGCAGCCCATTTTCTTGATAACAACATTCCCCATTTGGCAATGAGCAATCAACAATAACAACATCTAGGGTTAAGTATTTTCCTGGGTAAGCTGCAAGTTGCACTACCAATCCCTTAACACATCTAACCATTGGAACCTCTCTGAATCCATGGTAGTACACCTCCCATAAGTTGTTGTTACTTTGATATCCAATTCATTCATGACCTCAAGAGGCATAACATTACAAGAGGCTCCAGAATCAAACATGTAATTGTGTAACAACCTGTCTTTAATAATCAGAGTAGTGAAAAATGGATCCACACTTAACAGCGAGACTCAACCAAAGATGTTCCCAAATAAACCTCAGGTGGTTCCCCTAGCTCTTCCAGTACTTGTGGTTTTTCTAGCTCTGCAATGGTAGGAGGAGTCTCTACATTGTTTACATTTCTGCCTTGGGTAATATTTTCTTCTTTGAATCCCAAATATTCAAAGCCCTCTTCTTATGCTCAAGAATCCTAAGCAATTTAAAAATTGGAACAAAAATATTGATATGACTCAAGACTTGGGCAATGTCAAAGGAACATATCTAGGAAGGCAACATTAGAAGGAGGTTCACAAATTCATCGATGGCATGGGATTTTTTACAGTTTGGGCATGAGGAGGAGTATAATTTTTGTTTGGGGCAACAAGGCCTTTTCCAGATGCATCTTTCTTAGGAGCTTCTTTAGGGATACTAGTAAGCAATGGAGTTTTTGGTTTGGCTTGTGGCCCTGCCCCTTTGACAACTTTACTCCTAGTGTTATATTCTTTTTCTTGGGTAACCACCACATTCATCAATAATTACCTATCTTCTTCGAGAGGATTCCTCCATCATTTTTTTATCATTAATTCCCTTAAGTATTCAAAATCATTATTAGGTAATTCAAAATCTTGTACCATATCTATTTCAAAAGTATGAGTGGGAGGAAGAAGCGGTACCCGATGAATGCAATCCCAAAAATTTGCAGTGAGTTCTAGCACTTATTAATTGGTTTAAGTTGTTCCTTGTTGTGAGCTTGTAGAGTAACCCATCATGCAGACATCATCATCTGTGTCATCATCATTATCATCTTCTTCAACTTTTTGATCGACCTCGCATGGAGAATGGGGCAAGAAGCATCTATCACACCAATCAATTTCATTGGCTTCTTCCACAACAACAACTCTAGCAGTCAAAGGATCGGGCACCATTCTATTTTCACGAGGTTGGGGCTGTCTACTTCCAGAACCCATGGGCCCTTTACCTCTCATCATCATATCCCTTATCACCTCTAGGTTGATGTCCAAATCTCTCTTGGCCTTGTGGCTTTGTCTTTGACCTTGGGAACTTTGCCCAATTCCTTTCTCTGCTCGAGCTAACTTATCGATATTTCTTTAACCCACCCCTGCCAAAGTCTTTACAACCTCCTCCAAATCCACAGCCTTGCTTGATTGAAGTTTTTCTGGATTGATCAACTTGATACCCTCCCTCTTAGGAGGTTTTCCAATTGCCTTGATGTTGTTTTCAATCTGAAAAGCCATGGTGAAGGCTTGCCTCAAAGTTGTAGGTTTTTGTCCCTGAAATAATATGCATACTTCTTGTCAAATGCATCAGAATACTTTATCAAACATGATTCATCACTAGGCCTTAAGATTATAAGAAATATTCTCAAAGTTTTGTTGAATCTTGTATTGAAGTCATGAACTGATTCATTAGGATTCTTCTTAATATTTTCAAATTTTGATAAAAGAAACCTAGGGTCTATTTTATCTCCATATTGCAACCTAAAATCATTCTTCATTTATGTCCATGAGTCTATTGAATTGTCTAGTAAAGCTTTATACCAATCACATGCATCCTCCTCTAGAGTATGAATAAACAATTTAATATACACATCTTCATATTCAATCTCAAAGTCTTCCATCATATTGACAAAAATCATTTAAGTGTTGATCACCAGTAATAGCATTATTACCTTGGAATTTAGGAAATCTATTTCTAACATCTTGTGGCACAACATTGGGATATCCATCCATACCTCTAAAATTGATAGGACCAAAGGTATTAACAACAAATGGAGGTCTAGGTGGGGTTACGCCATATTGTTTTAAGGAGGTGAATTTGTAGGAGATACAAAATGATGAGGAATGAGGGGTCTTTGGGGCACATGAATATAATTTTCAAAATGGATGTCCTCTAAAGGTTCTTCTTGGAAAACCCTATCAGATTTGGAAAACACATGGACAGAATGAGAAGCAAATTTTTCAAATACAAATGAAGGCCCCTCACCAAATGGAGAATTCAAATCCACAAAATGACTACGATTCGAGAATCACTTGAAGAAGTATGGCAATATTTAATGACAAGTTGATCGGATCCCCCGATGGATAACTCTTTTCTTGATTTCGATCTCCAACAACTTTCCAGATTCTTCTTCCTTCGAATTTGTCTTTCCCGATTCTCGAAACAACCTTCTAGTAGGGTCTTTAACGAAGAAATATCTTCTTCCTTCTAGATTTGCAAATATTAACGATCAATTTCAAATGACACATAGGTTAAGACACTTGCATTTATCAAAATCAAATCAACACGAGTTTCCACTAAGTATTTTCACCTTAGTTGTGCAAATGCACTAAAATAGATCTTCAAAACGTCTATCATGACACATAACTCTTGCAATGATTATTAGATATGACCTTCCTCTACCCAAATTTATCATTTACAACACAAACCTAGTGCAATAAATCCTGCTAGAAACCGGAAATATTGCACATAAGAACTTATAACTTTGCTCACTTCTTACAAATCTGAACATAGAATGACGTTTCAAATAACATATTAGCACAGAACATGTAAGAAGTAAGTATTACGAAGGCCAAATATCTATTCAAATACTTTCAAATAATCCTCGGAAATGGCGCCAAAAAAAGCGTGTTGGTACCCAAATTGATTCTCCTTCAAAAACCGAGCAACATCAAAAATTCAACAAGACACTCAGAGACATAGATAAATCACAATATATGTCATTTTGTAGCTAGGGAGGTGATTCAGCTGGCTCTTTGTCACTCGGTGTTGGAGAAATGGATAGCACCTTGAAAAGGATTTGATCTATCCTCACTATTTTAGGTTGTGCCTTTCAACCAAGGTAAGAGAACCTATTTTGTAACCTTTGTTAGTGAAGGACATGAAGAGATCCTTCTTTGCACAAATTTTATAAAAGAACCTTGAGAAAATATGATCAATACACCATAATTTAACTCTCATGAGTTGTCACTTCTAAAGAATGGAGATATTTTCTAAACAAGGCTTAGGTTACTAAAGACATTGAAACCTGATTTGTTTCTGCATATTTTTTGTAAAGTGGAATTTTTGCATTTGTTGATACGGGACAAACAATGGTAGTTAGGTAGGATTAGTTGTTTGAATAATTTTTGGTGGGAGGCTAAGCAAGATAAATTGACTTTGCCATATCTTTGAGAACCTTCACAAGAATTGGAAAACTCAACAACAGAAAGCTTTAGAATAGCTAAAATATTCCTTCAACCAGAAGGTGTGCATTAATGGAGGCCCAGATCTACATGTTTTCACACAATCTTCAAGAATTTAACACGAAGGCTCGAGTTAAAAGACTCAATTAAACATTAGAAACCTCTGGTTTATCATGCCTAAGGTACACCCAAAGACTTAAAAACAATATTTATCAACAAATGAAGGTAAAGTGATTTTAAATTGTTTATTTCATTACCAGATGAAAGCTCTTCTCATAATGAAATTGCAAATGCCACTAGACTATCACAAGGATGAGATTTTGTGTGATTAGAGAGATTTTAACACAAGATTGCAATAGGAACAAGAAAAACTATTTAAAGACATTGAAATGAAGCGCAGACATAAATTTTGCCCAAGATTACACAAATTAATTCAAAATTGATTATATTCATCAGGGGAAAGTTTTCTCTAACAATCTAGAGCTTGTCAATGGTTGTACACTTACTGACCAAACTTGACATGATAGAAATCTAAAACACAAGAGATTAACCAAGTTTCTCAGATGGTCTCTCAGGAAGATGGGATTTCTCATATTTTCTCGTGAAAATTAACCCCCGACCATTTGCATGTCTAAATCATGCTCTTTATAATACTCAAATTACATCCAAGATTTCCCCCAAGAAAAGAATATTCAAAGCACCTTGTTTGTTACATATTTCATCTTGATTTTCAAAAAGGACATTTAACATAAATACACCCAAAAGTTTCCAGGTGTTCGAAAAGGTGAATCTTTTCAAATATTTGCATCATTGTTCAAACTAGGAGCACATTTTTACCCCTCATGCATGCAAGCCCCTTTTCCTTCATCATTTCATTTTTTCCCTCTGTAATTTTGCTCAGAATCTCATGGATGGCATTTTCATTTTTACAAGAGCCAGAAATTTCTATTTGAAATATTCAACTTTACACCTCCTTGATTCGAAAATTGATCTCTAAATCCATTCAATTGCACTTTGCAGACCAAAAAAACAAGAAATTATCAAAAATCGATGAAAAATGATGCGAGAAAACACATCTCCAACAACCTTGGAATGTTAATGGCAACAAAATCAGATGCGATGCATAGCTACCATTGATTCTACCCTTTCAAATTTTAATTTAGAGTCGTCCACGTGGAAAATTTTGATTGAAAGCGGCCTGGGGTACTTTTTAGCATTTTATAACTTTTGGGGAAAATGCAAAATTTTAACATTTTTCCCCGCCCCTCCGCTCTTGAAAAATGGTCTTGACACGTGGCTCAATGTGGGTCCCAGTGTGATCCTGAGATCAATTCTCGCAATTTTGCCTCTTTTTACAAAAAAGGAAAATTTTCCAAATTTTCCCGGCGGCCCCCCACTCCGCTTTTAGCCTCTAACGTGGGTCCTAGGGGTTGCGCTTAATTTTATAACTTTACTTCACTTTTTCAAAAAGGGAAAAATTTCCAAATTTCCCATAAGCGACCCGCCTATCTCGCATTTGACTTTTCAACATAACTCAAACAAGGCATTAATTTATCTTTAATTGAGTCGGACCCATTTCAAAACTTTTAACTCTTTTTCACAAAAAGGCAAAAACTTCAAGTGCTCAGACTCTTCGCTTCTCCACCTTTGAATTTTCAAAGTTGATTCAAACATGACATCGAGTTGTTCTGGCGGAAATGCAACCTTTTTATAATTTTATTCTTTTCAAGACAAAGCCAAAAATCTTCAAAGTTCTCCGCCGATCCGCATCCCCTCTGCCTTTGACTTTTCAAACTGCCACGTGTCCTTCTCTAATCCCTAGTGGAGTTGCGGTTCACTTTGTGACTTTACTCCTTTTACAAAATAAAACCAAAAAACTTCAAAGGAACCCGACAATCCACAATCCATTTCTGACTTAAAAGCTACCACGTGTCCTCTCACGGGCCTTAGGAATTTATTTTCATTTTTACTCCTTTTTCCATAATGCCTTAAAGCACAAAAAATTCCCGCTCTTCCATAACTGCTTGATTGATTGACACGTGTACACCTTTAGGGCAAAAATAGGAATTTTCTCTGCCACTTAAATTTTGCTTAGCCAATCAGAGCTCGACGGGGCCATGGGAGCAAATCAATCCTTTTGCCAAAGTAGCCAAAAGTGACAAGTTCGCCGAATAGATCCACCATGCCTCAACCAATTAAAAGGGACCACGTATTTGTTGATCTTTGAGATAGAATTGACGGCAAAAAGGCGCTCATCAAACCGTAAAATAAACAGAACTTCATCGTTCATGCCCGTAATCGAATTTTTTCACCAAAGATGGATAAAATGCAAGTAATTCATGGCTCCAAGCAATTTATGACCATGGATACGGATCTATAATGGCATATAGAAGAAATTTTAAAATTTCGGTGCATCCATTCGGGAGATAGAAAAAACCACGAACCACGCAGACTGAAGAAAAATTAGGGCAAATTAGGGCAAATTGGGGATTTATTCGAACAAATTAGGGCAAGATAAAATCGAGCACCAACGAGTTAAATGAAAATTGCATGTTTAATCATGAGATTAGAGTCATGTATGCTCTTCCCTCACACCTTTTAGGTGATCTTGGGAATTAGAAATGATTTCTATATTTCTTTCTTGTTTGAAAAAACGCTTGTTAAAGGAATGAATGTCAAATTTGGTTAAAATTAAAAAAATTGTGTTTGAATCAAGTATTTTCCATTTGTTGATTTCTTAATTGGATGTTATGTCACATATGCTCTTCTCTTGCATCTTCGGATGATCGTGAGAATCAAAAGCGGCATTTATCCTCTTTTTATTTGTGGAAAACTACTAAATATGTCATGCAAGACCTAAACGCTTGTCAAAGAAAGGTGGATCAAGACAAACCAAAACTACTAATACAGTTTAAAGTGCAAATTTCCAAGAGGTGTACAAGCAAACCATATTAAGTATAAAAGATTAAAAACACACCACATTTAAAACACTTGATTTGCGAGGTGTTCGAGATAAGGGTACACCTTGTCCACTTAAAACTAGGACATAACCCCTTTGGCATAAGCCTTAAGCTACAACAATGGGGGTGGTCCTAGGAACCCCAAATTAGTCCACACAAGAGGGAACCTTGTGGATGAAATAGGAAGTGCTCCGCACACCTACTTGATTAGTTTTACCTTTGTGAGTTAGAGTCAAAGTTATCGTATCATGTCCCTAGTGAGAGTACATGATGAACGCATTAATTTCTCACTTTGTACTTGAAGGGGGTAAAGTAAAGCTAAGATAACCCAATATTAGTCAGTGTAAATTTCTTGGTAAATCGAGCTCGCATTAGATAACTTGTGACACCTAGTTGAAAGAACCACCTAGGAAGCTATCTTGTCCGGGAGCCGACTTTGACCATATCAAATTCAACTTAAGTTGAGAGCCATTCTGCAAAGGGATAAATTTCTCGAAGTTTAAGTCTTATTTTTCAAATAAGGGGGATTCCATTAAAGTTCAAATGGTGTGTCATTCACCACGAATATTGTGAAGCAATATTTTTTCTTAGTTTCTCACTCGCCCTAAGGCGGGGCGAAACTCTGCCGAAGTGAGGTCAAACTCTCTTCAACCCTAATTGATCTAATTCCTTCACTTTCGTTTGATACTTTTTGATCAATAGCTTGAGTGACTACCCATGTGTTGCTAATTGATTGTATTCACCACTTTTGTGTCGTTTACGCTCATCCATGTTTGCAGTTAAGTTTTTAAACGTCTAAAGTGTGTGGGCGCATTTTCATATCATTGGTATCCTTTTGATCTTGATATCCAAGTCAAAATCGTCATTGTAGTTAGGATTTTTCTTCACTATAATCTCCTTTGAATTATTACGTTGATTTTATCGTATCACTACAATTTTGATACTTACATCTTATTTCTTGCAAACTTGGCCTAAGTGTCTAGATTGTAACATTACGTTACACACCTTAACAATTCCTTGGTATACTCTAGCATTAGTTTTCTTTCAAACATTACCTCGATTTTGAAAGATGTTTTGTTGTTACCTTTGTGTGCATCATATCAATATTATTTTGATATTAATACCTTACTTTTCCATAAAGTTTGGTTAACATATCTTAGTGGTATTGTTGCATTGTTCATACTTGTAACTTCCACTTTTTGAGATATAGGTCTTGATTGGATTCAAGATCGCTTTTAGTATACTTTTTTTGGGGATCATATCAACCTCTTGTTATTACTTACGCCTTGTTCATTTCTTTGAACTTGACATAAGTGGTGACATTTTGTTGATCATCTTAAACGTCAACTGCCATTTGAAAACACTTAGGAAGTAATTCAATGATTGATTGGTTTAAAACGAACCTTGTGTGATTGTGTCTTGTGATTATTTGTCATTTTGACTTATCCATTTAAGACAATCACTTTGACCCATTGATTCTTTATCATTCATTATTCTTTGGTCATCATTTTTCACTTAAGTTTGACTTTATTCTTGGATTGGCTTTGTGTTTTGACCTTGCATGATTGTTCCTTGCAATTGTTCACCTTATAGACTTATTTTTATAAGGACAATCCTTTCGATCATTTGCACTTGCAACTTATTGTCTAAACCTTGTTGGATTCTTCAAATTGTGTTATCATGATGTATGTTTTTCTTAGATACCTTTTAGAAAATGACACAAGCATCCCCATCTTTACGAAATGTTTAGTTGTTTGTCGTTATTTTTCCCAAATTGATATAAAACCTTCTTCCTTTGAATAAGTTTGATAAATGAGTCTATTTCTAGGCCTTTGAACCCAACACACGCCAACAATGACTGATTATCACAAGGTCCCTTATACATACGAAAAATAAGGAATCAAAAAGGCTTTCACATCAAAATATGTCCATCATGACTAAACCTCGTTTGGTTCTTCATGTTAGAGAACCCATCTGGGTAACCCATTCCCCACCTTCATCTCATAGTTGGTTGTATGGTTTAGACACTTCTGATCCAAATTATTATTCGGGTTCCCCCCACTCTTATTCGATTTTAATCCAAACATTTCCTCTTCTTCTAAGGATTCCAATCCAAATATTTCCTCTGATTCTTCTAATGATTCAGATCCAAACTACTATTCAAATTCATCTAATTCAACTCCTAAGTCATGGTCCTCCCCTTCTTCGTAGGACCTCTATTATCAATCACCTAAATGATGCTCTCCTCCTCTAAATATTTTTGTTTGTAAATTCTCTTCATCATTCATCTAATACGAATCCTCGTCGCCTTCCTCCCTATCTTCACGGGACCCTCTTCATCATCCATTTAATATGAATCCTATGTCACAGTCCTCCCTTTCTTTACAAGACCCCTTTTATCAGTCATCTCAACGACGCATTCTTCCTTTGAAGACACGCATGACTCCAAATCTGTCCAATCAAACATCTAATATAATTCTTGAATCGCATTCCTCTCTTTCTTTGTAGGACCCCTTTTATTATTCATCCAATGCAATTCTTGAATTGTGGTCTTCCCCTTCTTTCACAGGACCTTCTTCATCGATCACCCCCATGAATTCTTCCTTCTTTGAAGATTCATACGACTCAAATTCCTTCTAGTCAAATATGTGATTTGACTCCCACGTAAATAAGCTGTGGACTTTAGACTCAATCCTACTACTTACCGAAACTATATCATCATATAGGTAAGTCCATTTCATCTTCTTCTATTCATGAGACATCTACCTCCATGTCTACTTCATCTCTCGCATCATCTTCTTCTATCAAACATCATCAAACATATTCTCAATATTTCACACCGGTTGGCCCTTTTTCATCCAATCAAACCCTGTGATTGATTGACAACCCATACCAATTGATTTATGCGAATGAAGGATAAATCATGGCCTTTATAAGGGGCACCCAAATATATCCCTCTAACAAGTTACGAGTAAGGATTCTCTTTATAATTTGATGCATCTGTGTATTGTGAGGAAAATATTGATTCATTTTATCAAGAAGCGAGAGGAAGAGCCTCGGATCATGCAACTTAATCCTCCTCTTATTCTTCCATCTTCACATTATTCATTATGTGATGAAACTCCTGGTCTTGCATTCATCCATGGCTTATCTTCTCATCACCCAAACACTCTTTTTCTATCACAATTCCTCAATCACAATCTCTTATGGGATCAATGCCAAGTATCCCTTCATCTTCATCTAGGTGTGGGTCACCTTCTAGTAGTCATACCTCTACTATTTGTTGGACATTTTCAAGTAGTACATTGTTTTCTATTCTTGGGGCACATCCAACTAGCACCTTTTCTTATATGTATGGGTCACCCTTTGGGTAGTCCATCATCTTCTATTCTTGGGCCCACATCCTACTAGCCCATCATCTTCCATCTAAGGATCACATCCTAGTAGCCCTTCTTCTTCTATTGTTGGGCCATATCATTATATCCCTTCATCTTGTATTCGTGGCTCACCTCTAAGTAGCCCCTCTTCTTAAATTCTCGGACCATGTTCTTTTCATCCATCACACTTTCCCTCTATCTATGATTGTGTCAATCACACCATCATTCCTCAAATTCCTCTCATCAATCCTAAATGTCCAAGTTCTCCTCCCACTTATCGAGGATATGACAAATCAAGCATTATCTTATAAGAAACCTAGAAATTTTTTTACCAAGCTAAGACCAAAACACCGAAGATCTCCAAAGCTCCCAACAACTCAAAAAATTATAACATTCAAAATCAAATTTGATTCCAAAATGAAAACCAATGTACCCATCAATTACGGCATAAAGTGTAGAAACCTATGGATAGGGAACTCAAGATCTCACATCTGAAACCCATGTTTCAAAAAAATTCACAATCATTTTTAAGTGTAATCTCACCACAATCATTAAGATCGGGATAATATTACACTTGATAAGAAAAACACGCTTAGTCCCTCTTATCAAATAAATTTCAACATCATTGGTGTTGGATCCTATCACGCTTGAAGTCAAATTTTTCATTTCTACAACCATAAAAAATCATAAAACAATTCAGAAATATAAAAAAATGAGAAAACATTAAAACACTACAAAAATAAAATCAAAGGTACAAAGATCAAACATTGCAATCGGGTATGGCATACAAATGGATGTTCTTTCTTCCGTTCTTTCATATTCCTCTCGCAAGTCATCCACCATTTTTATCCCTTCTATGTTATCTTGTGGTTATCCTATTCGCATGCATTTTACGCATGATTATCTCTATGGTATTTGTTTGACCACTCGGTATTTTATCACCTTGGTAAATTAAAGAACAACTAACCTCTTAGAGATCCGATAACAATTAAAATTTAATAAACTTGTTTCTGAAAGAAAATTTGGATATATTTGTTGACACTAGTCAATTTCCTCATTACAATCACTTTCATATCCTTCCATCAAGCCATCGGTGATTCTTAACCCCTTTTTAAAAAAGAGATGAAATAAATTTTCAGAAATCAAAAGAATCAAAACTAATCAATCAAAAGAAAAATTTAAAATCAAAAGCAAATTGATATATAACTCTCTCTTGGGGTATTTCGATAATCTCTACAGGGCTAGGGATTCACTGACTCGATGAGAGCAATGTTGTGATTAGAATCAAATACATCTCCATCGGGGCTATGGATGCCTGGATGACAACGGAGCAATGTACGACTCTCCTTCCACAATCCATTCAAAAATCACCTTTCAAACTAAATCATTCCTACACATTGGCTAGTGTCTTCACTTACTATCTATCAACTCTTTCCTTCAAGAGGTAATTCATTTCCATGTGCACACACAAGATATCGACGAGTAAACATGATTATTATGTTACTAAGTGTTACTTTTTGGACCTTGTTCAAACTTGTACTTTAAGCGAGTCTTGCCTCATGATGTGTGCCTTGGGCTAATCACTTTTCATCGAATGCCTTATAAATATTTTCATAGCATCCTATGTTCTTTGAAAATCATTTAGAACATCCATGTGTATAGGATGTCCTCTTTTCCATGTTTGCAAGCACTTTTGTCCCCTTTTAATAAGACAATTTTCTACTTCCTTTCTCTCATGTGTTTCTTGGCCAACTTACGTTGGGGGAATCCTTGCTCCCTCATGATTGAACCTATTTTATATTGGCCTTGATCCCCTTCAAAGTGCATGAAGAGTTTTCCTTTGAATAATCCCACCTAAATGTTGGGAATTTTCACATCTTCACTTTCTTGCGCATATGTGTGGCATTCTACCCTTGTACATCCCATCTATCATTGGGGGAATCCATGATTCTTTATCTTCCTGTACATAGTTTGAAAACTTTCAAAATAAAAAACATTCAAATATGTTTCTAAAAAATAAAAATCATCCTAAAAACATCGATATTCGGCTCTCCCATGTTCTTGTGCATGACTCGTAGATCATATTGATCTACCTCCATCAAAAATACAGTTTACTTACTATGTTTGTACTCTGGGGAACAATGAGTTGTTTGGTACTATTTCATAATGCATGATTGCTTTTCATAGGACCCAAACATCCTCTGTTATTCCCCTTGTATGTATCCTTGCTTGGGGCACCATTTTTAACCCTTGTCATTAATTCGCACGAGTGAGAATCAAAGCTTGATAACAAAAACATTACATTATGTTTATATATTAGGTTAGCTTGTTTACTTTCTTGTATTGCATTGCATTATGTATGTTGCAAGGAGTTAGGCATATTTTACTTTCTCGTATTGCATTGCATTTTGTATGTTGCATGGAGTTGGTATTTTCAGCAATGGACAATTGTTCATATTATGGATTTTCATGTCATTCTACACTTTTGTCGTATGCGTATATTTTTAATAAGAACCGATGATGTAGATCCTTGGAAATATGATGACACAAAAGTTGTTTTTAATACAATGGATGAAAGATCATTCCTTTCTCACCATCTTCATTTTTCCTCTATATCATTCTCCTATCAACTTTATTCTTCTAATTCACTCGGGGCAGCCTGCCCCTACCCATTCTTCTATCCATTTCTCTCACCTTTTTCGATCGTCGATCACCTTCTTTCATCACCCCATAAACACTTTGGAGGAGGCATCTCTACCTTCTACTAATTTTTCTTCTACACCTTCAAAATTTTACATGTCTACTAAATTTGAAGTGGCGTCACTTAGCCACCCAAAGAGGGAAAATGTAGACACCTATAATTTACCTCCAACAATTTAGATACTTACATTATGCTAATTATACCCTTTCCCACAAATTGACGATGTATGTATTGTCACATCATTTTTTCTTCCATTATCATTAATTAACTACATTACACTAGTTAATTGACCCTTCTATCCAGAAAATATGACAATTAATGACCTTCAGTTAATTAAACCCCTTTCTACCGAATTAATTAATTATTCTTAATTAATTAAGTTTCCTCTTCTATTAGATCAATAAATCTTCATTTATTTTATTAAATCCTTCTTATCCCTAAATCATACTAATTATTCTTAAAAAAAAGCTTCTATAAGATTGCTCACCTATTAATTGATCACTTTGATTAATTAATAAATCCCCTCAAAACCCATGAGCCACTAAAGGACAAACTAAACTCTCACAAAGTTGACTCAACCCCCTTTAAACCATCCTTATCAACAACTAACTCAACCTTACTATCATCCCACATGTAAAGGGATGCAAAGATTATTTTATCCATTGGGCTATATAAAAATCCCTCCTCTTACCATTCTACTTACACCTAAATGAGCATAGAGCCTAAACTATAGCCATTTTATCATCTTAGAGAATTCTTCCATTAGAGGAGCTAGCTATCTTCATTTCTTGCATTCATCCATCCAATTTTGAATTCATATGGAGATATGTCAAATGGTCTTATAGCCATGGATTGACAAGACTCCATTCTTGAAACCTTGGGATTCAAATATACAATCAACACTTTGATTGCTAAGGATCTAAATAGGTTCATTTCATTGTTTAGCATTCAATAGAGATAGAGATTAATTTCTTAGCATATTAGTTTGGATGTTTATTAATGTTCTAATGAAAATATGTTGGTAGATTAGTCTTTTTAAGCTCTAAGCATGATGGCGCATAGATTTTAGTTTATCTTTGTTTTAGGACTATTAGGTGTTAGTTCTAATTATATTTGCATAGCTAACTAATTCTTGCACACTTATCCTACACTAACATGAAATCCATCACCACCATAGGATGGAGGAGGGAGGAGGGAGTGACACCACCACATGAGGTAGATATCTATTTATTCCATGTTATTTCTACTAAATAATATCTATTTTTTCATGTTGTCTATTTTACTTGAGAAAAAATAGAGCCCTATTGTGGTGGTTTTTAAAATATTTGTGGAATTTTTTTACAGGCATCCAAAAATGGTCAAGATTTTCTATCTTGGCCTCTATAAGCATAGGACAATATGAACCATCAACATTTTGGGGTAAATAGAGAGATGGGTAAACAAAGAACTTACAAGTTGATTGTTTGACTAAATTTCTAAAGAAAATTCACTAGAAACATGCCCTGGATACAACGTAGAATCCTATAACTCAAAAAATTATTGGAAATAAGGAAAAAATGTCTTTGTATTTTAGAATTTATGACTCATCCTAGTTAGGAATGTTTCAAGTGATTTTTTTAGGAATCAAATATACTTGGTGTGTTTTTCAATCTCCTCTTTCGTTCCTTACTATTTGTTCAACTTCATAAACAAACTGTATTTTCCAAAAATCATTGCATGTAATGTCTTGCAAAGGATATGGTTACTTTTCCAGCCTATATTTCTTCACCCAAATAAATTATTTGTATGAAAAACATTTTCCCCATACTTGCATGACTTGAGATGACCTAAATTTTTCGTTCCCCTTTCTATTTTTCACCATTATAATTCATATGGGTGATTAAGTATTTCACGGAATGTTTAAACAAAACCACAAGAAACATTCCTATGAAAGATGATTTAATACAACCAACATCACCTACATGACCAATGTGAGTGGTTTTGAATTCATAATGGATATGAAATGAGTAGATGTTTTACCTTCTAATCATGCTTAGGTTAATGTTAATGATTTTTATGCATCAATAATATAAGCACACTTTTATTTTACAATTATATAATGGGAATAAAATAAATGTGAAACTACATATGTATGTCAACCCATTGACCCTACAAGTATAGGGAGTATGTTTTCATCAAATATAGAAGTAATTTTTTTGATGAAATCCCTTGGACATAATCACAAAAAATATGCCCTAAGTTGGATGTTTAAGGACAATGAATGTGAATGGATTTGAGTACTAATTACAAAGAAAATATTAATTGGATTTTGGATGGGCATACATGTGTTTTGAAAAAAATTTTGGATGCGAGATATGTGAATTTTCTATAAATATTATACATGTCCCATTTTTAGTATTTAACTATCCTTCTTAGGGAATGTGTGTTGTGTTTTTTTGCGGTTTCTCAATATTTTCTCATATTTAAAAATACTATGTATTACATATATAATGATCTTTAATATCTCATATTGATCAATAAAGTTCTTATAAATGTAATTGGAGGGAACACAACTTTATTTTCTATCCAAGATTTCGATAAGCCCATAACCTATCACGTGCATAGATATATGTGTGGGCTGACCTAAGGCACACTTATCATTAATATTTACATTCATTACTTAGTGGTTAAATTAAGATGACTTATATTTAATAAATAAGTGTGTATGAAGGGTTATGACCCTTCGTAGTGGACACAACTTGTAACTTTATTTCTGATCGCTAGTTTTAATTCATGCCTTTCGTGTATTTAGATTCTCTTGTTCCCCTTTATATGATTTTTCTTTATTCATTTTCCTTCCATTAATAAGCTTTTATTGTGTAGCTTTTCTAGCATTTGTACATGGATGTTTCCCCTCTAAGTGTGAGGGGATTTCTCTTGCATGATGGATTCAAATATGTAATCTTTTTATGCCACATGTTGCAGTAAATTCCATCAAAGCCAAGGGAAAACCGACCTCATAAGTTACAAGTAACATATTTGTATTTGTGAGGCTTCTACATTGATGTACTTTTATTTTTCACTCATAATTTGCCCTTAAAATGTTTGTGACTTCTTTGAAAACATATGTAGCATATGTTTGTTGTGGAATAATGAATGTAGCCATTATCTCTTTATGTGTTATGTTATATGATGCTTTCTATTTCAATTTATATAGATACACATAAGATATTGATCATGGTGCAATCAAAATTTAAAAGGAAAATGAAAAGTATGAAAGTAGAAGATTATTGTGAAAATGTGGAAACTTTTTATAGTGATGTATTTGGATGCAAAAAAGTATACAAGGGGTGGGTGGAGAAAGAGGGACTACCAAAAATATATAAATAATTCCCCAATGTTTGTGTCCCATATTCATGCGAAATGTTGTCAAGAAGGTACATTTCTACAAGACCGAATATGTGAAGTTGATGTAGGAGAAACTTTAAATGGAGAAGAAGGTCTCGGATTTGAGACACGAGCTTGGAGATTTTCTTGTGAAGAACATTGAGATAGAGGTTGAATCCAACATTTGGAGATTCTAAACAAGAATCATCCAATAATGAGCAAGGCTAACAAGAAGATGGCTCGAGAATCAACTAGCCGACATAAATGTTATTATTGATTATCCATGAGCATCACAAAAAGAGGTGGAAATGCATGTATAGAGAGGCGAAAATTTTCCTTGAATATAATTCTTTTGAAACTCTCCCCAAAATGAAACAAATGAAAAATGTATATATCGAACAACTTTCAAAGAACTTGGAAATGTTGTTTGTTTACGTAGGATACAATGATTTTGCATGGTGGTATGATAAATTTTGGAATTTCTTTATTGTAATAATAAAAAAATGGAAATAGAAGAGTATTGTGGGTAGATAACATTACAAATTGTTTTCAATTAAGTAGAATGACATTGAATAGTTGCGAATTGCAGCAAAAATATATATGTGAAGGACTTTATTTTAGTATGCATGTTTACATGCAATGATAAGAAAAAAATTTCAAATTTATGAAGAGTACATGCGGTTGAAATAATATTGTTTTTTTCAATGGTTGTACATTATAAATTTGTGCTTTTCATATAAAATGTATCTTCCAAGGTTATACAAAAGTGTTTGCTAATTTGGTTTGAGAAATTTGGTTCATAGAAGTTATGTTGGGTTTATGGATTTATTTCTTTCATGATAATTAAGAGAGAGAATGGAAATTCATAATTCTTTAGATCCAAATGTAATATAAATAATTAATATGCTTGAAACCATGATTGAAGGTGATCTAAGAAACTACACACTACAAAGAATGTTTACGTCAACCATCTCAATCTTTTGTCTAAACTTATGGGTGAATTAGAAAAGCATATGTTGTATACCAACTCACTTGGCTGCGAGTTTGGGAAGGACAAAATAGTGATTTGTAGGCATGGTCTTGTTTATCTCTAAGCCCAACACCAATATTTTTAGCATACATATTATAAGATGGTTCAAACCCAAACTTGGTGTCAATCATTATATTACCGACATGTTGAATTGATGTTTATTGAAGCCAATGTAGTTATAGTTGGATGCATACAATTTACTATGATTGTTTTTCATTCTTCTAGAATGCCTTCATGGGCATGGTGTACAAGGAATCTCCCTCATAAATAAGAGAACACTTAATGCTATAAAATTATATCCATTTCTTTTATCAATGGGGAAATTCAATCTCTGAGAGAAAATCATTTTCACCACACATTAAATCATCGAACACGTACACAATACATCATACATGATAATAATTCTTTTTACTTTTGTTCTAAACGACATTTGTAAAACAAAACAATTTATGAAGAAAACCATACATCAAAAAATGCAATGCACATTATATCTTATTTAAATGATGCTCAAGATCTACATGTTAAGCCCTATATTCATGATCAACACAATTAAACATGTATATTATATCGTTACTTCAACACTACATATTATAAGACAATGTACATTGTAAGTAATTAGTTCGATGACTATAGATGTCATTTTAATGGATGTTAATTGTTCATAAAATAAAGCATATAACACATCATAAAAAAGGAATAATGAAATATATTAACTTTTCCTCTTAACTAATAAGGGGCTCCATGGAGGGTCCTATCGTAGTTTTCTCAAGAATGGATTCAATAGAAAAATAGTGTAAGTTGAAACATTGGACATAAAATCATTTACATAATTGAACCTATAAAAATATATTACTATAAACGGAACCATCTCGCAACAAAATTCTCTTATAAACAAGAATAGAAATCGTGGCAAAAGTAGTTTTATGAGCCAATATTTAAAAAAACTTCTAGTTCAAATGTTTTCATTTAACTTATTCATACAAAACCTTTTTACAAATGACAAGAGGCTATCGGTGTCTACAAAACATGAGAAACATCCCACTCATGGCACCTCATCCTTAGTGACTTGAGGTCCACATCATTAGAAGTAGATAGCATCATTAAAGATGATGTTTCTTGATTTAGCTAGTCGATGGCCTATATTTATACAAACAAACTATGCCTACAAAGATTGTTATACTAAATATTAATAGAGAGATGCCAAAATTTGACATGGCCATAAAAAGGAGAAGATTTTAATTAAGAATTATCAACTATATTTTATTTTTAAAATTCAAACTAAAACTACAAATAATTTTTTTAATGAATAAAATTATTGCTAGATTGAAGAGTTCTTGTAATCCCCCTTAGACATGAAACAATTAGAAAAAAATTAAAAATAAGAAAAAGGTTTCATAATACCAATATGCATTAGGTCTAAAGGATTTTATAAGTTGTATAATTGTCACAACTTTTAACTTTTGCATTAAAAAGGAACCAATGGAAAGAAACAACAATAGTCTTTCTACTTGTTGAACTATAGAATAAAACAACCCACCAAGATTAAGTATGATTCAATCAATAATTACAAAAAAATTAAAAGAAAAATTAGTCATCTAGATTTTGAGTTGAAGAATGTTCATTCAAAACTGCATTTATTAAGGACTATATGGTTTTAGAGACCAAATTAGAACAATATTTCAATGAATTATTGAAGACATATTATGCAATGTCAATAAAGTTAAATAAGTTGTCAATGAATGTTTGAGTAATTTTGTAGACGTAAAAATACTTTAGCCAAAAATTGTACAATAACAAATGAACCCCTTCTTTCTCACGCCGATTTCAAATTGAAAACCCTGCATAAAAATAAACAGTGATTAGAACTCTTAACTTTTTAGTGAATGGTTGAAGTAGGCTGAGATTCTAACTGTTGAAATATAATATTTTAATGAGTAGATAAAATGAGATATGACATGGATGGGTTTTTTTTTTGTATTCCTTGGTGTTAGAAATGGTTGAAGTACACTAGGATTCTAACTAGCAATCACATGTGTACAATGCAATGTGAACACCGAACGGTATATGTTATTTGATTTATAGGGATAGTTATTACTTTTTAGTTGAAGTTGATAAGGGGAATGCCTTTAGTATTTCACAGTTACATATCCCCTATATAATATGGCCACTAAATTCAACAAAACATTGAACACAGTTGATGTACTTCCATGAAGAAAAAGCCACAACTACTAAAAGATTGCTTCCTTCTCTATAAGTACCAAACCCATTTCATTAATCATTACACATAGAGTTGGTACAACTAAATACATGCATTGGAGCAGTAGAACCTATATCATCAATATTCAAGCAAATAGCCAATGCAACTAACTAAATAAAATGAGAACAGTAGTAAAGGTAAGTGTAGGAAAGAGATGAAATGGAAACCCCCAGACAGTCTCATTTTTATATAGACGCATGGGCTATTTTCTGCGATTATAAGGGATAATTTCTAGGCGAAGATGACCACCAAACAAGTGGAAGTTAGAGCAGTTTTAAGATGTATGAAAATAGCTCAATAACAAGGATGGAAAGATCTTATCATTGACATTCCCTTAGGACCAACTGTGTAAACCGATAGACCTAATCTTTTGTCCTCTAAGCCAAAACTGGGAAGAAACTCTAAGGAGACAGTCTATGAAACTTTGTAGACCTGCTAAACTGTGACAGCAGAACAGAGCCATAGTAGATGTAAGGAAAATCTTGTGAATTGGACTCCACCTTCTTTTCTGATCAAGAGATCATGAAAAAATCAATCAAATATTTTGTCATACCATTGACAGGTAGCAAGTAAGAATATCCATCTCTCAGTCACACTTTTCCCATGTCACGGAAATTTGTCTAGGTAATAGCCACTTAGTAAACTTAAAAGGGCCACAAAAATACATTGTACCTATCCCTAAGCAGTTGTATGATAGGGAAAAACAACAAGTTCTCATAAACACCACCGGTCCCCATGCAACAACAGACTCTGACATCACCCCTCAGCATTCCACCAAGTGAAGCAATTTCAACATTGGAGAACTGAAGAAACCCAAATTTACTATCTGGGTCATCAGGGAGGCCTTGGGAGGCCTTTGATACTCTGCATAGGATTCTAATTATTGAAATATAATCTATTTTTGTCTAAATACCTAAACCTAAAATTTCATTTAGATTTGGATTGCAATGAAAAGAAAATACAAAATAAAAGATTTGGATTGCAATGAAGAAAGAAAATACAAAATAAGGTGAAATGATTTACAAGAATTTCATTAAGAAAGCATATAAATGTAACTTACAAAGGGATTGAAGCTAATCTTGTTTCCCTTGAGAGCCAGGACGATTTTCATTGTTTTCCAAATGACGGGTAGTACGTAAATATGTAAAGAAACGAGTAAAGGCCGTATATCCAAAATCGCCGCAGGCATCCTCAAAGGCTCGTCCCAAGTTTCTGCTAGCTTCGAGTCCGAAGGTTCTACAACCATTATCGAAGCCTGTGCACATCGTTTCAGCCCACGACACAATACCCAAATAGATGCACCTTGACACGATAACTGATGAGGCTATTATAGCAATCCCAGTCCATTTATCCCTCCCCATCTTCTTCTTACAGAGATCTAAACCACCGGAAACACTACCTCCTGCTAGGGCTACTTATAATTACCACACCGCTTTTTTAAATAGATTTTACACAAGCTGGAAAATATATTTAAAAGCAAATAAAAACCATGCATATTTTTTTCCCTTTTTTCCAATATTCCTAAACATAGAGTTGAACTTATGTGGTAATTTTATACATTGAAAATTATGTGCATGTTAGAGTGGATAGTCTGATTTATTTGCACCTACGATGTAATACACACGCTCATAACGATGCAAGTCATTAGAAAAAACTTGTTCCATTTTATAAAATATAGAATACAATTGTTTATTGTTTTATATATTTTGAATCATCTTATCATGTGCTAACTATCATCTAAATTTAATTTCCACATATTTAATGTGATTCATCCTCTTAAAAAGAAAAAAGAAACAAATACATTGTCTTCATTCAATTTTGAGAGTTTAAAATGAATGTTCGCTTGAGACTTGAAAGTGTAACTAATATTTTGAAAATGAATGAATGTTCACATAATTGTTTTGATCATAAGTCAATGAGGGTCAATAAGTAAACACAAATTTTCTCTACAAATAGTATCATTGATATTTCAACAACAATTTTTACATAAAAAGTTTGGTTCCAAGCTGATGAGGCTTAGTGGTAGGATAAAAATTCAAACTTAAACATGCCAACTCTACAAATAATATAAGTGTGCAACTCATTTTTCAACAACAAATATTCACTTCTAATTATGGTGACAAAGGTTAGTGACCATCAGTAAAACCCCTAATAACATATTACTTAACCAACATGAAGATTTCCCCTGCCCGTTTGGAAATATTTGTTCTTATCCTAAAGACTATAGACATTTATCTTTCCATGTGGATTTACATTACCAAGAAAAATAATTATAATTAAAAACATGGAAATTTCTATACATGATTCATTTTGTAAATGCAACTAAAAGCAAGTGCATTAGTTAGGTGTTTACATGTCTGTTTCCATTCACAAAAATGGGCTAAATGCAAAGACATGGGCATTGTTTTAAAAATAGAGGGGAAAAGTAGAGTAATACAAATTGTTCTCATGAAAAATCACCTATCTTGATGATCTATGATAAAATAAAAGTATTTTTTCGTATTTTGATTTATATTCACATTTAAAAGTAAAATTATCATAAACAAGAAGCTACCTAATATAAACAAGAGAAAAAGAAACAATTTACTTGCAAAATGTGAGCCATCATGATGCCTAACCAAAAACATTGTCAAACTTAAGATTTTTAACCTCTAGATTTCAGCCTTAAAATGCAATAAAAGGTACATACCTCATTGATGAATTTGATGTGTTATATTTTGGCATGGATTTATATTTACAAGAAAAACAAGAAAAAGTAAAATATGCCTTCTTATGTTTTCGACCCTATACCTAAAAGCGAACATTGGATGAACTCAAACACACAACATTATGTGTTTAAACACAATCAAATGTAAGTGCCCCAAGGTGAAAGTTATTATTTAGTTTTCATATTCATATTGACATTTATAGTTGTAAGTAAATTGACCGAATAGTTGATTTTAAGAAGTGCCTTGAAAAAAACTAAAGAAAAATAAATATGTGTGTAACTTGATGTATTCATGTGGAGAACTCGATTTATGAATAAGCTGAAAGTAAGTGTTTCTCTTAAAATCCTAATTTTTCTATCGATGTGAATTTACAACTACACGTAAAAAGAATATGAATTTGTGATATCAAAAATAGGTTTACTCTATTTAGAGTATCTAAATTATTGTGCGTTAATAAATTAAGATCACAATTAATAGTAAAAAAAACGGATCCGAATCATTATTCAAATAAAATTTGGTAAACTACACTAGCATAGATGAGCTAACTAAGAATGTAAAACCAGGTTTAGAAAGGATTGCATCAATTTTATGTTGAAATGAAGTGAAATTTATCTAAAAGTGTGCAAGAGGTCGTGCGAAAGTGTGAGACCATCCTAAAATTATGGGGATCTTAAATTGCAACGAATGAAATATTTTATCCTTAACAAAGTTTCTTACGCAACTTTGTTTTTATTTCTATTTTTCTTTGTGATCTTGATATGATTTTTTTATTTTTGCACAACCTTCATTTATGTCTTAGAGTAGTGTATTGTATTTGGTTTTCCATGATCTCACATCTATAGTTGATTCATGTGTTTTTATTTAACAAACCCTAACTTCCTTCTTTTGTTAAGAACTTGTTAAAAGGGGTTTATCTGCAAAGGTTGAGTTATAACACTATTATGAAGAGGCCTCATACTAATGTAGATATCTCTCTTAGTAGGTGTATGAGAACATGGTGTGATATTTAATGCCATACTACATTTCATTCCCTATAAGAATATAATGCTACAAAATATAATGAATGCAATGGATGTGCTTCAAATTTACAAATAAGAGTAATCAATCATATACTTGAGTCGCAAGAGATCTTGGATGGTTTTTCTAGTATATTTAGCTTGTAAATAAGTCGCCCTCTTTATAATGTTTTTATTGTTGTGTGTATAGAGTGATCATGCCTCAAATTTGGAATTCTTCTAGCACTCATCCAAATCAATTTGAAATGATGTAACCAAAAATACCGAGACTGGAATGAAAGTATCGAAATAAGAAAAAAAATTATTTGTTTCATAATCCTTGAAGAAATGATCCACTGCCAATGAGAATGAAACATATTAGCATTGATTATAGTGTATCCATGAAGAAATGAAAAACAACTTTTGCGACGAGGGTGGTGCATTGTCTTTGATGATCCTTCATGTGATAATAATGAGATTCCATTGTATTCTTAACAAAAAGATATATTGTGAATTTTTGCTTAATAAGAAGCTAAATTATTTTGATTTTAGAGCATCTCAGGGAAGAGGAGGTGGACCATCATATGAGAGAAATGGTGCTAGGAAAGACCAAAATGTATAGAATTTTCCATGGAGAGGTAGGAGAGGAAAAGTACATAATGTCATTCATAGTGAAATTCATAATAATGCATGTATGGAGACCATTCGGTCACTTCAATCTAATAAATACATTGATTACCCATGGGAGGTATACTAGGGGTACACAAATTTATCAGACTATAGGGGTTACTTAGTGGCGGTGTGAACCATAGTTTTGATGGTTCAAGTGGCGATGCATCCAACATTTAGGTGGTGACACAAGTAGAATGGCATTACATTATCGGTGCATCTCGCATACATCTTATGGGAGGATGTGTGATAGACCATCTACATGGAATACATCTCAGTAGAGCCTAATGATAAAAAAATTGTACCCTACACAGTCTATGTCATGTCATCATGGTTACTTTGGACACCATCTGTGGATGCTACATAAATAGATGTACATGACATACATGTATCCCCTCCAATTACTATAGTATTTGAGGGCATTACCAAATGAGATACTCAGGACATAAATATTTATGATCACTTATTCATAGAGGTAATTAATCATAATTTTGTTTTATTTAAGTGATATTGATTTTGTCTTGGTATATGTTTATAAGTAATTGATTCATAATTCTGACTTCTTCCTTTTGTTTCTTGTATAGTTGATGGCAAAGGCCATGGGAACCCCTCTGGATTAGATTATGTTTTTACAACAACTATTATTGTTGCAAATGCATATATACGGTATACTTTCAAATTTGATTGAGGTATTGTTGAGTTATTTGTTGTCTATTTACGTTGCTAGATTGCTAGCTCTATTTGTGGAATAACTCGACAAGTTGGTGTTTCATTACAAATGATACCAGATAAACATAGTGACGGGAGTGCATCTTGTTTCCAAGATATTTATCTTTTTATGTATATTTACATAAGCAAGAAAAAAATTAGAATTAAATACAAAGCAAAAGAAGTTTGTGTACAAAATTAATTGTATAGGTGCGATTAAAAGCAAGTGTGTCACTTGAGAATGATTGTTTATGTGCTTAGATGTTTATTTCCATTCATAAACAAAAATATTGGGAAAAAGGGTAATGCAAATTATTATGCATGGAAAATCATCTATCTTGATGATCTATGATAAAATAAAATTCTAACTTATGTTATTTTCTACTTTGTTCGTTTATGATATTTCTTTACGAGATTATTTTTTTCTAAGTACAAAAGTAAGTAAATGCTTCATTAGAAACTATATAGTTTCCTATTTTGATTTATATTCACATTTAAAAATTAAAATTATCATAAACAAGAAGCTACCTAATAGAAAAAAGAGAATAATATTTGATTCATATGTAAAGTGTGAAAAATCATGACACCTAACTAAACAATGTTCAACCATAAGATTTTTCAACCTCTATAATTCATCCTTAAAATGAAATGATAGGTGCATGCCTCATTTGTGATTTTGATGTGTTATAATTTGGCATGGACTTATATTTACAAGCAAAATTAAAATATTCCTTCTTATATTTTACAGATTCATTATACCTAAAAAAGAAAATTAGATAAACTCGCTTTTGCACAAAATAATGTGTCCGAACACAATCAAAACTAAGTGTCCCAGGTGATAGTAATTTTTCCTTTTCATATTTATATTTACATTTACATGTTCAAGTAAAATGATCTAAAAGTTGATTCAAGAAGCACCTTCACAAAGAAAAATACGAGAAAAATAAATTTATGTGTGGAACTTGATGTATTCATGTGTAGAACTTGGTTTATAATAATTGAAAGTAAGTGTTTCTCTTAAAATATTGATTTTTCTCTCGATGTGAATTTATGACTACGAGTAAAATGAATATCAATTTTTTATATCAAAAATAGGTTTACTTTATTTACTGATATCTAAATAATTTTGCATTAATAAAATAAGATCACAATTAACAACAATGATAAAAAACATGAATCATAAATCATTACTAAAATAAAATTTGGTAAACTACAATAACATATGAGCTAACTAAGAATGTAAAACTAGGGTTAGAAAGGATTTCATCAATTTTTGTTGAAATGAAGTGAAACTTATCTAAAATTGTGTAAGAGCGTTGTGCAGAGTGTTATGAAAACCATCATAAAATTATGGGGGTCTTAAAATACAATTTGGATGAAATCTCATGTCCTTCAAAAAGTTGCTCAGAAACTTTGTCTACTTTTTTGGATTCATCCTATGTGATCTTGATCTAAATTATTCCTTTCGCAATCTTCATTTATGTATTAGGAGTAGTGTATTGTATTTTATTTTATAGGATCTCACATCTATAGTTGATTCAGTTTTTTATTTATAAAACTCTTACTTGATTCTTTTCTTGAGAACCTATGAAGTGATGCGTAAGAATTCATCTTCACATGGTGGAAAATTATAGTGTCCCCATGTCCCATTGGTAAGGGTAAAAGGGACATCACCCCAAAAAAATCACCTAGGTTTCATCCATCATGAGGAAGGGGCTAACTTAAGTTGTGAGTTGAAGACATCATTCTAACACCTCAAGTGGCATTTTAAGTGACACAACCTCAAGACACGAGTCTTTCACCATGGTGGCGCATTCATGTGTCATCCATGTCCCATTTAATTTTTTTCAAAGGGACAAATGGACATCGGGGTATCCAATTGTGTTTTTCCAAATTTGGAAGCCTACCTTCATCAAACATTTTCCAAAAAAGCCATCTCGAGTCCATTTTCTTACCCCGAGAGCTTCCCTAGGTGTTCCATAGGAAAAAATTATATGATTTTCAATGTTAAATACTCAAGGAATCCCTTTAAACTATTTTAATGCCTTGATTCTACCTCCTTTTGAAATTCATGCCCCTTTTCAAATCTGGTCATGAGCGGTTCTCGAAAGGTCAAACGCCACCTTTGAAAGAAAATCCAACTTTTGTCTAACTTAAACCATGTATCATGTATATGGTTGAATTTTATATACTTCAAAATTTTAATCATCTCCCAAATCTCTTTGTAACTCCTGAATATTTAGCTAAGTATTCATCAAGATTGAATATACTCACCTACAATCTAGGGCCAAAATATGAAAATATGCTCCGTAGAATTTCCTGAAACCTTTTACAATATGAATCATGCATTATTATATTTCCTATTAGTATCTAGTTTCTTTCCAAATCATCCCGAGGCTCCTAATATGTTCAGAACAAGCCAACTAGATTTTCATTACTTTCATTTCCTTACACCATGCTACAAGTAGCATGGTGTTATACAACTTGTTCCTAAACCTCATTTTTCTTGCATGAAATTTCATAAAATTATTCGAGATGATTACATATAGTTTCCACACACCTCCTAGATGCTTTATCTCTTTCGAACGTTCTTGGGGTGTGCTCATCAGTGTAAAAAGTCCGAAAATAGCCCTTTTTGGGCCTTCGAGTGCTTGTATTCTCTTGGATCCAAATACCTTAATAAATAAACTTGAATTATATCCCATACACATTAAAAACACTTTAAAATCACATTAGCATAGACCTTCCGGCTATTATGAGGGCAAAAAAATGATTGAGTTGGTCGGTGGACGGGTTTACATTGACCAGAGAAGGATTTTCAAATGTGGCTTAGGTTGTCATGGCATTTTTTAAATATTTCATCATGAACACATTTTGCAAGAAAAAAATAGTGGACACAAACTACAAGCTTATTTTCTAATCAGTGATTTTAATTCATGCCTTTAGTGTCTTTAATTTCTCTTGTTCTTCTTAATATGATTTTTCTTTATGCATGTTCCTTCCATTAATAAGATTTTATTGTGTAAATTTTCAGGCATTTGAGAACGTGGATGTTACCCTTCTAAGTGCGAAGGTATTTCTCTTACATGTTGGATTCAAATATGTAATCTTTTTATGCCACATGTTGGAGTAGATTGCATAAAACCTAAGGGAAAACCCACCTCATACAAGTAACATATTTTTATTTGTAGGCTTACACATTGATGTACTTGCATTTTTCCACTCATAATTGAAAATATATTATCTTTGGTTAACATGCCAACATAAATTATTTGCCTTGATATTATTTGTTTGCAAGAAATTAAAATTTCTGGTTTTTGCTTCAGAATACGCTAACTTGTATTGCTCCTATTTTTGCATTTTCATACTCAACACATTGATGGAAAAGGTGGCACTAGTATTTCCATTGCCCCAAAATTCTCAACCTTAATCACCTCCTCAAGCCAAGATCCTTCAAATTGGGCCATGTGGGTGATTTTGGTGATTAATGATCTTTATTTTGGTATTCTTAATGTTTATGCTCCTAATGATGGCTTTGAAAGAACGACATTATGGAAATGGTTAGGTGACAACTTGCCTTTAGCTTACTAGCTAGTGTGTGGTGACTTTAATATGATAGAACATCTAGATGATAAACTCAATGCCCTCCCTATGCATTGGTGTGTTGGCGAGTGTGCGGCTTGGTATTTATTTAAAATTCGTTGGGGATTTCTCGATCCTTTTCTCGGATGGCGAAGAGTTTAAGGCTCAAGCTTGGTATACTTTGACCAATCTTCAAGAAGGATGCGATCGGATTTTTAAAATACTTGATCGTATACTTCTCTCTCAGCAACCTATTTTTTATTTTGACACACAAGGCCTCTCTCGTGTCACGGTGTGGTTAGATATACTTTTGTCAAATCATCATATGATTTCTTTTAATATTATTCGGTCAGGGCCCCATTCAAAGTCCCATCTAATCAATTCATTCTTAATGTTTCCGTGTTGAGTCACCCGAGGGTGGTGCCACTTAATACTTAAATTTTGGAACATGGCACCATGTCCGCCTTTTGTTGCCAGCTGGAATGAGTGGTGGGAAGCGGTGATTCGGCGCACCACATAATTCCTCCACTATTTCAGTAAACAAGTTTATTGAGTGTGTAAACGGGTGGAATTGACTTTCACAAAAGAATTCATAAGGATCTCTATTCTCCATGAGTCCAATCCTTTTGACATACCCCTTTAGTTACATGATGTTAATATTCGGCACAAGCTCAATCTCATGGAATCTCATTCGACTCATGGAGCAAAAATCCGATCAAGGCTGCGGTGGCTCAAGGTGGGAGACAAAGCATCTAAGCACTTTTTCAAATCCCTCCGAAGCCAAACACGTTCGTCAACATATCAAAGTTATTCAAGTTACTTAGCAATGGCTCGTGGATTTTCTTGAGATCACAAATGCCTTTGTTGAGAATTATCGGTTAGTCTTCCAGGACTAAGAGGATTTCAATGAGCAAATTATCACTTTGCAACAATGTATTGAGGTGGTTCCGGTAAAGCTTTCTCCCAAGGATCGTGCTCGATGTAATGCTCCTATTTCTTTGGATGAGTTTTATGTTGCTTTGATGATAAATATCTAGGACTAGATGGATTTCCTTGTGAATTATACAAAAATACTTGGTCTTTTGTTAGTTGGACTGCTTTGGGTTTCTGATGAAGCTCTTCAATCCAATTCTCTAGGGAGCTTCATCAATCAAGGAAACACTAAGTTCATTCCTAAAGCTAGCGATCCGGAGCAGATTACTAGTTGGAGGCCTCTCACTTTTGAATGTTTCCTATAAAATTATCGATAAGGCTTTGGCTCTTCACGTTACTAATATTTTACCCATTATTGTTTTCCCTGAGCAGACGGGATTTGTCAAAGGCCACTACATTCTGGATAATTTTATAACTATCTGGGAAGGAATGGAATGGGATCAATTATCTTTACAACAACACTTATTTATCAAAATTGAATTTGAAAAGGCTTATGATCGTATCAAATGGCCATTTATTTTGGCTATACTCACAGACCTTTGGTTTTGGAGAACATTTTACCTTGGCAGTCCGAACTTTGTTCTCCAATGCTTCGATGGACTCACTATCAATGAACATAAGTCCTCCTCGATTAATCTCTTCCGCTCTATCAGACATGGGTGCCCTCTTGTGCTCACCCTATTTGTATTAGTCGTTGATGCTCTTGGATATCTTATTACCCGACGTGTTGATCAAGGTCGTATTCGAGGAAATTTTTCTCGGATCACGAGACTCAACTCACTAATGGGAACTTTATTTATTGTTCATTTCATACCCTTGTTGAATATAAGAAGAATGTGGTTGTTGTTTTTTATTTCCTTTACATCTTTTGTCTTGCTTTAGGATCCAACATTCAGATGAATAAGATGTTGGGCTATCGAAAAGTTGTTGGCCTATGCTTGATTGGTTGAAATCTTACCTGAAGTGGATAGGATGCGGAGAAAAATTTAAATTTTTGGGCATTCCTTTTTCCTTTGATAGTGATTCTACCACTCTATGGCAGTATGTGATTGAAAAAGTTGAACATAAAGTTTCTCGGTGGTCTTCTAAATCCCTTTCCTTAGCCAGTAAATTCCAGGTGTGTATCAAGATTCTTACGGCCACCCATGTTTACTATTATGCGTGTTGGTGTCCATCCAGAGCTTCCTTTGACAAGTTTTCTAAGATGCTCCAGGACTAACTTTGGTTATGGTTCAATTGGATTTCATTGAGTTTCTGGGAAGTGTGTTGTTTACCCCACAATTAAGGTGGCATGGGTATTATTGATGTTTACAGGAAAAGTGTGGCTTTATGTTCTAAATGGGTGGTGAGATGTCTTTTGGGCAATCAAGCCTGGAAAATTCTGCTTCGGCATTGCATTGCTTCCAGTGCTCTTATGAATTTTTTTGGAATAATATAAGGTTACACACCTTAATTATCACTAGGGCTCTGTCAATATTTATGGCACCTTCTTCGCTAAAATCATATGGAAGGAATTTGAAGTCATGAAACCCCCTGTTGCTTTGGATTGACAATGGCTTTCACATCGGGTTGTCTTCAATTCCCAAAATATCTGGTGGTCTCCCATTATCACACGAGATGATAGTATTTTGGTAAGCGAAACTTTGGGAATCAAATCTCTCTGGTTATCTAAAGCAAAGGGATTCACACCATTCTGGATTTGGTTTCCACAAAGACTGGATTTCCTGGCCCGAGATCAAGACAAAGTTTAATCTTTCCAATTTGGACCTTCCATCTATCTATAAAATTCAAGAGTTGGCGCCAAATGTTATGCTCCATAAATGCGAGGCTTAAGCCTTTGGATGCACGGTGGCTTGATTGGTGGTGGAATAATTATATTGTCTTTATCCGCTGACTACAATGTCGACACCATATACCAGCTATTGAGTCCCATCTCACCTTTCATTTCCAAACTCAACGCTTGTTGGGGCATGCAATCTATGCAGTCTACATGGCTTCATAGGATTTCACATGCTTGGAACTCCTTTCTTGAGCCTAAAGTTAACCATTTTATTTGGTGCCTTATTTATCAGGGCCTTCTGTGAGCATCTTAGTCACATCAGAATTCCCAATCCTAAATGCCCTTTCTACTCTAGACTTGAATCTTTTAAGAATTGTTTTGGTTTTGTCCCCATGCTCATGCCATCTGGTCTTGGATTCATTCGTTCTTTCATCCCTACCACTCTAAAATATTTCATTTGTGTCTAGATTTGTTTGGAGATTTAAGTACTTAGCCTAATTATATTAATACTCTGTGGAAATTATTTAGAGCTTGTATTCTATTTCATATTTGGAAAGCTCAAAATTCTATGTTATTCCAGAATGATCGATATGTTTCTTTATTCTCCACTAATGACAAAGTGGTTATTTTTTCTATTGTGTGCGCGTCTGATTCAATCTCAAGTAGAAAACGTGTCTCTAGAAATTTCTCACTTGCAAGAATTACTTACACACTAGGGGAGTGCTCTGTGCATGATGAGTCTAGGTCCCTCTAGACCCTTTGCCACCGCCACCTCGTCCATCTCTACCTCGACGACCTCCTCCACCAAAACCGCGTTACAGAAACTACTCTCACACCCACTACTCTGCTTCTCCCAGGGCCGCCCTTCGGCTCCGTCCTCTTCGAGCCATGTTGGAGTCCTCCTTTAAAGGGAAGGCCATGGTAGGATCTCCGTGGTAGGCTTCTCCTCCTCCAAAAATATATAACTAATTCCATGATGTTTCGTCTCATATTCATGCAAAAATGTTGTTTAAGAAAGTACATTTCTATAAGACTAAATATGTGAAGTTAATGTATGAGAAACTTTAAATGGAGAAGAAGGTCTCGGATTTGAGACACGAGGCTTGAAGAGTTTACTATGAAGAACAACTTTGAGATAGAGTTTGAAATCCAACATTTGGAGATTCTAAACAAGAATCATCCAACAATGAGCAAGGTCAATAAGAAGATGGATCATAATCAACTAGCCGACATAAATGTTATTATTGATTATTCATGAGCATCACACAAACGGTTGGAAATACATGTATAGAGAGGCGACAAGTTTCCTTCAATATAATTCTTTTGAAACTCTCCCCGAAATGAAACAAATGAAAAAAATGTATATATCAAAGAGCTTTCAAAGAAATTGGAAATGTTGTTTATTTACGTAGGATACAATGATTTTGCATGGTGGTTCAATAAATTTTGGAATTTCCAAACAATGTTTTATTGAACCATACTTTTATTAATGTTTACTTTTCATTCCCTTGTATGGGGGTATTTCAAATTTCCATGTATTGTAATGATAGAAAAAAATGGAAATAGAAGAGTATTGTGGGTAGATGACATTACAAATTGTTTTCAATTATGTAGAATGACATTGAATAGTTGCAAATTGCAGGAAAAATATATATGCAAATGACACTTTATTTTAGTATGCATGTTTACATGCAATGATAAGACAATGTTTTTCAAATTTATGAAGAGTACATGCAATTGAAATAAAAAAAATTTTCAATGGTTGTACATTATAAATTTGTGCTTTTCATATAAAATGTATCTTCAAGTTATACATAATTGTTTGCATTAATTTGGTTTGAGGTTAGTTCATAGAAGTTATGTTGGGTTTATGGATTTATTGCTTTCATGATAATTAAGAGAGAGAATGGAAATTCATAATTTTGTAGCTCCAAATGTAATATAAGGAATTAATATGCTTGAAACCATGATTGAAGGTGATCTAAGAAACTACACACTACAAAGAATGTTTATGTCAACCGTCTCAATCTTTTGTCTAACCTTATGGGTGAATTAGAAAAGCATATGTTGTATACCAAATCACTTGGCCACGAGTTTGGGAAGAACAAAATAGTGATTGGTAGGCCTGGTCTTGTTTATCTCTAAGCCCAACACCAATATTTTTAGCATACATATTATAAGATGGTTCAAACCCAAACTTTGTGTCAATCATTATATTACCAGCATGTTGAATTAATGGTTATTGAAGCCAATGTAATTATAGTTGGATGCATACAACTTACTATGATTGTTTTTCGTTCTTCTATAATGCCTTCATGGGCATGGTGTACAAGGAAACTCCCTCATCAATAAGAGAACATTGTTAGGAAATTATTCTATTAGTTCTCCATTATGTTAATGTGTGAGCAAAATTATATTTTGTATATTGTTTATATGAGTTGTTATTATAACAACTCATGTTATTTGTATTGTATTAGTTTTGGAGTTGTTACGAATTGTTTTAACAACTCGTATAATTTGGGTGAGTGGTTATAAGAGCCATAATAGATTTTCTATATTTTAGGAAAGATATTTCCTATATAAACGATTGCATGTAATATGAAGCATTGAACTTATTGAATATCATTCATAATTTGCTTTGATCAATCCACTGTATACTCTTTATTTGGTATCAGAGCAGGTTCACATCAAAAATCTGTTATTCTTCTTCAGGAATTCACAGTCTGTCAGTGCTACTATCAATTTGCTTCCGCTCAGGGGTTCTGACAGTCAATTCATGATTCATCCTAAGTTGACAAATCTCTCATACACATAGCGTTCGATGTATTTCTCGTGTGTATAAATCAGGTCAATCTGATCCACATTTTTATGAGATTTATTTAACTGATTCATCAGAGAGGATTTTGCGCAGCCATTGAAAGCCAACGTAGTGTGTTGTGTAACCATATTCTTCTACCTGCGTGATTTTTCTAGCCGCACCTTTCCTATGCATTAAATTCATTGGCAGACATTGTGGAATTTTTTTATTCTAATCTGCATGATAATGCATATGACGTGAATATCTGGCGCTAGCTGGATTGCTCTCCCCCTCTCACTGTTCATTCGAAATCTTCAACATGAATCTATTATTAATAATAAATATGTCTGTATTTTGTGCGTGATCAAGATTCGGTGCTTATCTGCAAGATCTGGGGTATCATTTCTTTATCACAGTAATTTAATTGAAGCACTTGTGGTTTTCAAGCCTGCAGTAAAGGAGTTTATGGAGGACGATGCTCTTTGAGATCTGTGCTTAACTGCAAGATGAAATTTCGATGCAGTTTTTTAAAGAAAAGAAAACATGGCAGTCTCTCAGCTTTCATACCTGAGAATTATTCGGTCAAGTAGGTAGTTGTGATAGTCAATATTTCATTATTATCTCGTGTTTATTAGACAGTATGTAGTTTTATAGTAATGTTTAAGTTTTTGGGTGTGGTAAGTCGATACTCACTTATGTCCATATATTAGGACTTATTTGGGAGTATAAAAATCTTAGTCCAAAGCATCAAAACAATGTCTATTGTCAAAAGAGTTGTTATCGTTTTTACTAGAGTAATGTGTCAAGTCACTCGTCAAATTTTTTAAAAAAAAATTATGTTGTCATATGGATGTATGTTCTTATGTCATTGTAAATTTTGAGTCGTTTCAAAGTAGTGTGAGTTGTCAATAAAGTTTTTATAAATAGTAAATGTCAATTTAGTTTCTTGCTACGTTGGGTGTAATGTCAAGTGTCTTTTATTTATAAGTTTATCCCAAAAAGTCTAGAGTTATTTTGAGTTATAAGTCACAAGTCTTTTATGAGATTTCTTGTAAAAAAAAAAAAGTTAAATGTCTTTTGTTGTCAAGAGTCGAGTTATTGTAAAAGTTCGAAAAAGAATTTTTTTGCCTTATAGATGCATTTTTGGTGGAATCGACATCGGAAAACATTGATCCTTAAAAACCACATTTGTTGAGCTAGCAACATAAAATTAGAGGACGGAGGCAACGAGAGGAAGGAGGTCATTTAACGACCTTTCGTCAATCGCCAACGACAAGGCCGCATATCATTTTTGTGGTGTGTGTTTGCTTTCAGTTTGGGTAATGTGTTTTCCGTTGTATGCCTATTTGCAGCGCTCCTATTTTTAATAAGTGGAAATTTCACATTGAGGGGGAACATGATCTAATGTTCCATTTCCAATTTTCAGTTTGTGTGTATGAGCAACATAATTCAACAGATTTTCCTATGTTATTCCCTATAGTGAGATAGTGATGAGAGTCGATGATACTACTACAACATCATGATATTGTGGTTGTTAGTTATCCACTGGAAAAACTATCCAGAGGTTGTTGGTTCTATCCTAAAAAACCATCCATTGTGTGGTTGTTGGTTAACCACTTGGAAAACCATCAAAGGTTGTTGGTATTGTCCTTGAAACCATCCAGATCATAAAGCGAAGCTACGTAGTGGCATGTTGCATTATAAAGGCGAGTTTCCCCATGTTCGCACTAAGGGGGGAATGTTAGGAAATTATTCAATTAGTGCTTCATTATGTTAATGTGTGAGCAAAGTTATATTTTGTATATTATTTGTATGAGTTATTATAACAACTCACGTTATTTGTATTGTATTGGTTTTGGAGTTGTTACGAGTTGTTAAAACAATTCATATAGTTTAGGTGAGTGGATATAAGAGCCGTAATAGGATTCCTATATTTTAGGAAAGATATTTCCTATATAAACGATGTATGTAATATGAAATTGAACTTACTGAATATCATTCATAATTTTTTTATCAATCTATTGTATACTCTTTAAACACTTAATGCTTTATAAAAATATATCTATTTCTTTTATCAATGGGGAAACTCAATCTACGAGAGAGAAAATCATTTTCACCGCACATTAAATCATCGAACACGTACAATACAACATACATCATAATACTTCTTTTGTACTTTTGTTCTAAAGGACATTTGTAAAACAAAAGAATTTATGAAGAAAATAGACATAAAAAAATGCAATGCACATTATATCTTATTTAAATGATGCTACAAAATCTATATGTTAAGCCCTATATATTCATGATCAACACAATTAAACATGTATATTATATCGAATTACTTCAACACTACATATTATAAGACAATGTACATATTGTAAGTAGTTAGTTCAATGACCTATAGAGGTCATTTTAATGGATGTTAATTGTTCATAAAATAAAGCATATAACACATCATAAAAAGGAAAAATGAAATATATTAACTTTTCCTCTTAACTAAAAGGGGTTCCATGGAGGGGTCCTATCGTAGTTTTCCTTAGAAGTGGATTTAGTAGAAAAATAGTGTAAGTCGAAACATTGGACATAAAATCATTTACAAAATTGAACCTAGAGAAATATATTACTATAAACAGAACCATCTCGCAACAAAATTCTCTTATAGACAACAATAGTAATTTGTGGCAAAATTAGTTTTATGAGCCAATATTTAAAAAACTTATAGTTCAAATGTTTTCATTTAACTTATTCATACAAAACCTTTTTTTAAAATGACATGAGGTTATCGGTGTATACAAAACTTGAGAAACATCCCACTCATGGCACCTCATCCTTAGTTACTTGAGGTCCACATCATTAGAAGTAGATAGCATCATTAAAGATGATGTTTCTTGATTTAGCTAGTTTGATGGCCTATATTTATACAAACAAGCTGTGCCTACAAAATTTGTTATACTAAATATTAATAAAGAGATGCCAAAATTTGACATGCCCATAAAAGGGAGAAAATTTTAATTAAGAATTATCAACTATATTTTATTTTAAATTTCAAACTAAAACTATATATAGAAATGTTTTTAATGAATAAAATTATTACTAGATTGAAGAGTTCTTATAATCCCCCTTAGACATGAGACAATTAGAAAAAATTTAAAAGTAAGAAAATGGTTTCATGACACCACTGAAAACCACATGCCTCTCCTAACACTTGACTACTCCCATTGATCCTATGGTGCATAAGGGTGCAAAGTTTGTGTTTGTGGTAAGTTTCAGGAACTCATGCATGTCGGTTTCATAACACCAATATGCTCACACTTGAATTCACTGAAAACCACATGCCTCGATGAATGAAAATGCTAGCATTTATAGTTGCTCTGCCCAAGGATGGAACCGAACCGGGTGGGAAGCCGGACATTTATAATTGCTTTGAGTTTCACCATTTTGGTGTCATTGGATGCAAAACTTCCGATGTCTACATGAAGTGGTTGGAGAACCACGCGCGGATTGTCTGCGGTAATCCGCTTTGGCAAGCGCGGTCACCACAACCGTTTGGCGGTTGTCAGGCAACAACTACTTTGTGAAGAGCGGTGATTCCGCAACCGTGATGACAATTCCGTGACCGTCGTATTGTTATCACATGGAACATAACAACAATAGCCTTTGGCCTTTTTTAGTTTTTCAAGGGTGTTCGGATCACTGCACATCCCTAATCTTGACCATTTCTAGAACAATGAACATGCCGAGGATATGTACCTAAGTTTGATAAGGATAATACATAGAATTGGATATTTCTAGATCCATTTTTGGATCAATTAGCCCAATGTAACCATTTTTGGTTTCTCCTACTCCCAACAATATCCCTAAGGACATCGCGTTAGGGAAGCCAATGATCCAATAGTGCATGTAAAGAGCAAAAGTCAGTAAAAGTGAAAAATTAGATGTATACAATGTGTGCTTCTCTAACAAGCATGTGAACTCAATGCAAATCTTGAAAATAATACAAACTATGGTGCGGAATGAGGGTGTAAAGTTTGTGTATGTGGAAAGTTTCAAGAACTCATGCAAGAACTATAATTATGCACCATGTTTGCACATGTCGTGCCATCTTGTGATGTTGTCTATATGTTCCCTACTTGGCGCACACCACAATAGTGAATTGTAGCATGATTTGCACTGATATAGCTTTGCACCATGTTCTCAAGATCTAAGCTACACACTTATGCCATCAATAAGCTATGTGTGGTGTAACATAACGCAACGCACTACTAAGTCCTCCACAATTACACAATAAAGCACAACTATGTTGCATTGCATAATTGACATATGTGTCATCTTATGTTTATTGTTCGAGAATATAAAAGATATCGCAAACCTCATGAGTGTATTTGCAAATGTTGCAACCAAGCCAAACATAAAACATGTTAAAAAAATTATTCCTACTCTAAATGTTTTTGGTGGATGCAAGATTTCCACGTAGCCCTTGGATACTCTGACATCACTTGTTCCATCCTACAACATTATGTTGATTTTGTCTCCTCCATCTAAGCCTCTCTTGCCTCTAGCTTTTCAACTCCATGTTGCTGATTTTATTCTTTATTTTTCAGCCTTGAAGACATGTTACCCACATTCACCTTAAACCCCTAGTTAAATGTTAATAGACTTGTGGAAGTCATACAAATTGCACAACTCTCAAACTATAAATAAGAAACTAATATTTAAAACTTAAATGTATAATTTCAAGTTATTGTTTAGATGCGTTTTAATTTTGTTGTGTTTGAAAAACCCCTAAATAATTTGGACTTGCTAAAAACAGTGTTTAATGAATGCAAAAACCTTGACTACGGAGATGAGGACAATTAAAAACATGGATAGACAATCAAGGTAAAAAACAACATAGGAAATATAATTCTAAGGTATGATGAATGTGCAAACATGCTTGTATCCTTCTAGTGGTATAAATAACTATTTATTTATGTTGGATGGAAAAAATGTTATACTAATTGAATCCCTTTGAAATGGTCAATGATAAAAAGCTTACAATTAAAACCACAAGGTCATGACATTAACAAAAAGTTTAAAACCTTATACATTCATTAGTCCAAGTGTTAAAAGTAACTACGTTGGGATAAAAGTTGCTTTCAAGTGTGTACCCTAGTTGTTTTAATAGGTAACTAGGAAACTAATTGTCTCGAGTTAAAAAGGCTGAATTTGTTTTAATATACAATGGAATGAGGCAAAAGGAACACAAGTAAGAAAAATAAATAAAAACATAGGCAATCCTAAAAGCACTACTTATCCTACAATATAGAGTTGAGTATCCAAAAAAAAGGCAATACTCTAAAAATAAGTGGTAATCCTTATGAATACTAAGAAATCCATGATGAAAAACACATCAATACAATCTTGTGGGGTTGAAATGTTTTTAATAATAAAAATCTTCAAAGCACTCTAACCTCAAAAGTGGCATTGGGATTGAACAAGAGTTGATTCAAGGTGACAATGGAAGACAATCAATGAATTGGTAGACACATTCTTAGCTACCCTTATATACCCAACACCAAGATTTATAACAATCATATTCAGACAAGAGTTAAAAAAATGTGGGTAAGTAAAGTGAACATGTATTTGGGCCACTACAACCCACATTTGGGCCCAAACTCAAGGTCAATCATTATATTACCAACTAGTTGATACTCTAAAACACCTTTGTCTACATGATACACAATGATGCGCGTAATTAGCAGGAACTTGACAAGGTCATAACTTGAGCTCCGAGTGTCCGTTTGAGTCCGTTTTTTTTTAAACCACATGTTTCGATGAGACGAATGCAGTAAAAATCTGCCCTACCAGTTGGGGCAAGTTTTCGACACGTTTTCGGGCCTTAAATCCGCCATCTTGAGGCCGAAAATTAGGATTTAAGTTATAGTTTGGTTTTTCCTATTTTTGGGCATTAGTTAATTTTATTCTATTAGTTGCATTATGAGTTAGAAAGTTGGAAATTCCTCTTATTTAGGGATGTAGAAGATGCGTGGAAATTTTTGTGCCTCGTAGGAATAAGCATGCGAACTTACTAAGAATAGCGAGGTTCTAGTAAACTCTGCTAAAAATAGTAATTTCGCCACCTATAGTAGATTTAGTTAGAGTTAGCTAGAGTTTACTTGGCAACTCGAGTTGGAAGTTGTTTTCCTAGTTAGGAAACATTGTAATTCATTATTGGATAACAAAGAAGGAGATCTATTTTCTTTTAGAAGTTGATATTATTTGCATTATTTCTAGTTTGTTCATAATTTGGCTACATTATACGGTATCAGAAAAAGTTCGAAGTATTTTTAAAAAAATGGTAGGAAGAGGAAGAGGAAGAGGAGGCGGTATTGCCCAGATGAATAGCAATATACAAGATCTACAAAGACAAGTTGATGCGCATTGCAATGATAACCCAGAGAGGAAATCAAGGTGGAGATGACACAGATGAAGAAGAAGTTTGTGAAGAGGAGGAAACGCAAGCACCACCATTAGCTTTTGAAGAAAGGATGCTTGAGCATTAGAAGGAAAGAATGATGGGATAAGAGTTGATGTTTCAGAGTATGGTGGTAGTCTAAAACCAGAGGAGCTGATAGACTGGTTGACTAGCATGGAAATTTTTTTGAGTGGAAGGCTATGTCAGAAGAAAAGAAGGTAAAATTTGCATGCACGAAATTGAAAGGTCATGTTATGTTATGGTGGGATCACCTACGTAAAGAGCAATCAAGAAAGGGAAAGATAGAATTAGGGACGTGGAGTAAGATGGAGAAGAAGGCTGAAGATAAATTTCTCCTCGTGGATTATGCACAAACCCTTTACAGGAGGTTTCAAAATCTCGCACGTAACTTACAAACAATGCAAGAATACACAGATGAGTTCTACAAGTTGTCCATTCATGTAGAACATGAAGAGACCGAGAACAAATCGCTGCAAGGTATGTTAATGGATTAAAATTTTCTATTCAAGATGAGATAAGTACGCATAGAATTAAAAGCATGGAGGATGCCTATCAATTAGCCTTAAAGGTGAGGAAAAACAAAATTGTTAAAGTTTTAGGAGATCACCTGGAATGAATAGGGGGGCCTCATCTTCCTTTCAGGGACAAGTTGGTTTCAGCCAAGGTAGGGGACAATCATCTCGTGGATTGGAAAAGCAAGAGGATACGAGACAAGATTTCCATAATCAACAAAGAGGCAGAGGATTTTCTAGGGGCAGAGGATATGCTGGCGATAGAGAATGGGAGACTCCACGAAGACCATTTGTTTATTACAGATGTGGTGGAGAAGGGCATCGAGCTTTTGAATGCCCACATACTTATACACATGACAAAAGGCAAGGAGATGCTCCAAAAGTAAATCTTGTTGAAGTTGAACAAGTAGAAGATGAACAGGACCTGGAAATTCCACTAGATGTTGGAGAAACTCTGATGATCAAGAGGATGATGATTGCTCCAAGAAAGGAGGTCAAGGGGGATGCATGGTTGCGTACAAATATTTTCAGAACAAGATGCACTTCAGGAGGAAAGGTATGTAATGTTATTATTGATGGTGGTAGTTGTGAGAACATGGTTTCAAATGAGATGGTCAATAAATTGGAGTGCATTGTGAGAAGAATCCTAACCCTTATCGTATTGCATGGTTTAAGAAAGGTAATGAAGTTCTTGTTGATAAGAGATGTTTACTAAGCTTTTCTATTGGGAACAATTATAAGGATGAGATTTGGTGTGATGTTATTCCTATGGATGCATGTCATATGTCTGCTAGGAAAACCATGGCAATTTGATAGAAAAGTTATTCATGATGGGGAAAGAATACTTATACTTTCTCGGAAGGATGGCACAAAATAGTTTTCTACCTCTTAAAGAAGAGGGGAAGGTTGAAAATATGCTTTCGCAAAGGAATTTGTGAAGGAGGCAAAGGCAACCGGTTTTTGTTATGCACTAGTTGCAAATAAGGGTGAACTGTAAGTGCTCAAATACCAATAGAAACAACAGAATTAATAGAAGAATTTTCGGATGTTATTCCGATGAGCTACCGATGGATTACCACCCAAAAGAGATATTCAACACCATATTGATTTGATTCCGTGCTCTTCACTCCCAAATTAAGTGGCTTACAGGATGAGCCCGACATTGCATGCAGAGTTGAATAGGCTAGTGGCGAGCTCGTGCGAAAGGGGGTCGTAAGTGAGAGCATGAGTCTATGTGCAACATCAGCTTTATTAACACCAAAGAAGGATGGAACATGGAGAATGTGCACGGATAGCAGAGCAATCAATAAAATTACAATCAAATATCGGTTCCCAATACCTTGCCTTGATGATATGATGGATGTGCTTGTTGGATCCGAGTATTTCACCAAGATTGATCTTGAAGTGGTTATCATCGATTCGGATCGAGAGAAGGAGATGAGTGGAAAATAAACATTCAAGACAAAGTAAATGGATTATATGAGTGGTTGGTGATGCCATTGGGTTATCCAATGCACCTAGTACTTTTATGATATTGATGAACACCGTGCTTTACGGGAGTATAATGGTAAGTTTGTTGTGGTTTATTTTGATGATATCTTGATCTTTAGTAAAACTAAAGAAGAACATTTGAGGCATCTAATGTTGGTATTTAAAGTGTTAAGGAAAGAGAAACTCTATGCAAATATGAAGAAGTGCACATTCATGCAAGAGAGTTTGGTATTCTTGGGCTTTATTATTTCAGCAGATGGGGTACAGATGGACTCAGAAAAGATAAAGGCAATTATTGAATGGCCTACTCCACGGAGTATAACAAAGGTAAGAAGCTTTCATAGTATAGCAACATTTTATAAAAAAATTATTAAAAATTTCAGCAGTTGTTGTAGCACTCTATAGCAAATTGCACAAAAGGAAGGGAGTTTCGTGGACAAAGGCGGTGAGGATAGTTTTCAATTCTTGAAGAAGAAGGTGACAGAGGCACCCATTTTGCACTACCAGATTTTGATAAAATGTTTGAGGTTGATTGTGACACCTCACATGTGGGTATTGGAGTTATTCTAAATCAAGAATGAAAGTCAGTAGCTTTCTTTAATGAGAAACCGAATAAGGTAAGAAAGAACTACTCTACTTATGATGTGGAATTTTATGCAATTGTACAAGCATTAAGACATTGGAGGCATTACTTAGTGTCAAGAAGTTTGTGTTATTTACTGAGACCACATAGCCTTGAAGTATGTGAATACCCAAAAGAAGTTGAATAGTAGGCATGCAAAGTGGGTATCATTTTGGCAAGGTTATACTTTTTCTCTAAAACATAAATCGGAAAACATAATCAAGTTCTGAGATGCATTGAGTAGGCGTGTGACTTTGTTTACCACTATGGAAAATGAGGTGGTGGGTTTTGAAGCAATAAAGGGTTTGTATTCTTCTGATTGATTTCAAGGATATTGTTGAAAGACTAATTACTCCATTGTTAGACAATGCGGGAGATGTCCGGATGAGTATAATTTACTGGGATGGCTACCTATTCAAGGGACGCCAACTATGTATTCTAGTTGGGTCTATGAGAGAGAATATAGTGAAAGAGTTGCATAGCGGAGGGTTAGCTGGGCATTTTGGTAAAGATAAGACAATAGCCTTGGTAGCAGACAAATACTATTGGCCAAAGCTGAAAAGAGATGTGGTAAGATATGTGGAGAGATGTTGAATTTGCCAAGTCTCGAAAGGCCATGCACATAATACAAGGTCAGTATATGTCGTTGCCTATTCCTAAAGGGTCGTTGTGAGATCTAAGTATGGACTTTGTTTTGGGATTACCAAAAACACAACGAGGTAATGACTCAATTTTTGTGGTTGTTGATAGGTTTTCTAAGATGGTTCATTTTATTTCCTACAAGAAAACAAGTGATGCAACAGGCATAGCAGATTTGTTTTTCAGAGAAGTTGTTTGTTTGCATGGTGTTCCAAAAACCATTACTTCAAATAGGGACATAAGGTTCTTAAGTCACTTTTGGCGGACTTTATGGAAGAAATTTGGAACTCAACTACAATTCAATAGTGCCTATCATCCAAAACCGATGGGAAAACAGAGGTGGTAAATCAGAGTTTGGGAAACCTGTTAAGGTGCATCGTTGGGGAAAAGCCAAAACAATGGGACTTAGCATTACCACAAGTTGAGTTTGCATATAACAATTCCATAAACAGATCCACGGGAAAGTCTCCATTTTCAATTGTGTATGGGAGTAATCCAAATGGGGTGTTAGATTTGGTACAACTACCAGTTGATGGCAGAGTTAGTGATGATGCAGAAGCATTTGCCGAACATATACAACAATTGCAGGAAGAAGTGCGAAAGAAGTTGCAGAATAGTAATGATAAGTATAAGGAAATAGCAGATATGCACAGACGGAGAAAGGTATTTACAGTTGGTGAGTTGGTTATGGTACATCTGCGGAAGGAAAGGTTTCCAAGAGGAACCTATAACAAACTGAAGTACAAGAAGATTGGTCCCTGCAAAATCGTGAAAAAAATAAACGATAATGCTTATGAGATAGAATTGCCAAGGAATTTTGATATTTCTCCAAGTGTTTAATGTTTCAGATTTGTATTATTTTCATGGGGATGGTGAAGAAGGGGATGTTATTGATGAAGTAGTAGATTGGAGGCAACAGGTTCCAGTGAAGAAGAAAGAAAAAGTGGATCAGATTCTAGATAAGAAAACAATGGACACGCGACATGGGAAATACAACAAATATTTGGTACATTGGAAAGGAGTGAAACATGAGGGAAGAGTACTTAGGTCACAGAGTGGGAGATTAAGAAACCTGGATGCGAGATAAATGGAAGAGTTTGAAGAAGACAACTTGCAGGAGGCTGCGTTTTTTTTTCAAGAAAGGAAGAATGATGCGCTGCATTAGTAGGAACTTCACAAGGTCATAACTTAAGCTCGGGTGTCGGTTTGAATCCACTTTTTTTTAAACCACGTGTTTCGATGAGATGAACACAAAGAACAACCTGCCCTACCAATTGGGGCAAGTTTTCGACACGTTTTCGGCCTTAAATCCTCCATCTTGAGGCCGAAAATTAAGATTTAAGTTATAGTTCGGTTTTTCCTATTTTTGGGAATTAGTTAATTTTAGTCTATTAGTTGCATTATGAGTTAGAAAGTTGGCGATTCCTCTAATTTAGGGATATAGAAGATGCGTGATAATTTTGTGCCCGTAGGAATAAGCATACGAACTTACTAAGATTAACAAGTTCTAGTAAACTCGCTAAAAATAGTAATTTCGCCACCTACGGTAGATTTAGTTAGAGTTAGCTAGAGTTTACTTGGCAACTCGAGTTGGGAGTTGTTTTCCTAGTTAGGAAACACTGTAATTCATTATTGGATAACAAAGAAGGAGATCTATTTTCTTTTGGAAGTTGATATTATTTGCAGATATCCGATTTGTTCATAATTTGAAAACATTACACAAGGAAACTCCCACATCAACACCACACCACTTTATGCCATATCCATGTTTTTCATGGATGGGGAAACTCAATTTACAAACGAGAACATCGTAAATGCCGTCATCATTAAGCATCAAATTATTGAAAGATCTACATAATACATCATAACACCAATTTTTTTGCTTTTGCTCCAAACATTTTCGTAAAGAAACAAATTTATGAAGAAATTCCATGCATAAAAGAATGTGAAGTACATCTACACATTATATAAGTGATGCTACAAGATCTACATGTTGAGCCCCACATTAGTGATCAAGGTCATTATACATGTACATTCCATCATTATACAATACTACATTGGCTAGCTTCATTGTCTACATGGAGTGTATACATATTCTTAGTTACTTCAATGATGTACGAAGTCACTTTAAAGGATGTTAATTGTTCCAAAATGATATTATATAATGCATTTCATAAACAAAAGGAATAATGAAATATATAACATTCCTTCTCAAGTAAGTGGTTGATCTCATGAAGGGGATAGCAAAAGTTTTCCTTACGTGTGGGTCCAAAAGTGGGTCCATAAATGTTGGACATCAATTCACTTAATCAAATCTAGAGGAATATACTCTTACAAATGGAACAATGTGCAACAAAAATAATACTAATGTCTTACAAAATAATTTTATTTGAAAATAATTTTCAAATAATCGATAATTGAGATGTTCCCATTTAATTTATTCAAGCAATGGCTTTTGAAAACTTAACAAACGCTTTTGAAAATTTAATCAAATCTAGAGGAATATACTATTACAAATGGAACAAAGTGGAACAAAAATAATGCTTATTTCCTACAAAATAATTTTATTTGAAAATATTTTCAAATAACTGATAATTCAGATGTTCCCATTTAATTTAGTCATGTAATGGCTTTTGAAAACTTAACAAAGGCCATCTGCATGTAAAAAGTATACGTAACATCCCCCTTCATGGAACCCCATCCGTAGTAACTTGATAGGTCCTCGCACCATTTGAAGTATATATCATTTAGGATGATCTTAATTTTACAATTTTGTTTTGCTTCTTATCTTAGTCTAAAATAATTTGTGGAACATCAATAACAATATTTGATGGCGGGTCTTTATACTAGACTGTTGATAGTGAGATGTTGAAATTTGATATGCCCATTCTCACATGATGAGTGATAATTACTACTATAAGGAAGAAAATTGAACTTAATATTGTTCACAATATTTTGTTTTTAAATTTGAAACTAAAATTATAAATAACAAAGCTTATAGTCAACAAAATTTCTTGGAGAATACCTGTAATCCTCCTTTAGATATGGACAATTATAAACATTTGAAAATAAAGAAAGAAAAGGGTTTGATATCACGAATTTGCATTAGGTCTAAAGGATTTTAAGAGTTGTATAATTGTCGTAACTTTGAACTTTTGCATTAAAATGGAATTAATCACAAAGAAACATTAAAAGTCTTTTACTTAATAAACTATAGATAAAAGACTCACCAAGATTGAATATCATTCAAACTCTTAGATTTAAGTAATAAACATATTAAACGCAAATTTAGACATTTGAGTTAAAAAAATCATTCAAATCTGTATTTGTTGAAGCCCATATGTTGTTTGAGCAAAATGTCTATCAACTTAACCAAGTTGTCAATGTCATATTTAAGTCATTTCAAAGACTTACAAAAATATCATAGCCAAAATTTGTGAAGTAAAGAAATCATAGAATCCCTTGTTTCTTGCGTCGATTTAATCGAAACCCCGCATTAAAAAAATACTAGTTAGAACTCTTAAAATTTAATAAAATGATGTCTACTAGAGAAAATGAGATATGACACAAATGTTGGACTATTTGTCAGGTTGTGTAGCCTCATGTATTCTTCAGAATGTTAGGAATGGTTGAATTAGGATGTACAGTGAACTTAGTGTTTTATAATTGTTGAGAGGTAATCTGTTTTTTCATCTATATGCCTAGAACTAGCTAGCATTTCTTTTGGGTTTTCTATATATCATAACTATGTAATACAATGGAGAGTACATATTCAACAATAATCCGGTTTTAGTTTTACTCCTAGATTCATGGATTGGACTTGGTTTTCTCACAGCCTAGTAAGGTCTGAAAGAATTTTCAGATTTGTTTGAGAGAATAATCATTCATTGTGTGTGATGATTGTTTTATGATGTTTTGTTGGGAATGCTTTGAACAGAGTAGGATTTAGGCATGAAGTTCTCTTAAAATAAGTAGACAACTTTGAAGGCCTTTAATGGTACTCCAACATTACATTATATTTGTTTTTACCTAAACACAGCTTATAATTAGGGAAAGCTTCTCATCCTTAGCATTCTTTACATTGTGTTTAAAACCTTTATATTATTGTAGGTGTATTTTTTGATGAATACATCTTATATTATAATAACAAGTATAATAATACAAGATAATTCAACAAAAAAGCTAAGCGGTATGAGAGCGGACCTCAAAGCCACGAACAAACTAGGCCAAGGCTAGGACAAAACAACTAATACATAGTCATGTAGGAAATAAACTAACCACCATTGCGAAAGAGTTGACCACTTGTAGGTGTGCTTGATTTGTCATTATGTACAATTTGTTGTATAATGATATGCCTAATTGTTAAAGCACACAAGACTCTTATGAGACCTTTTTGTAGCAAATACAAAAAGACCTGACATTGAGATTGAAATTGATATCATTGTGTTTAAGATAGCAACTTAGGGTTGATGAAATATCTTTTCAAATTCGGGTTGATTTTTTTATCAGTCAAATCTCAATTGCCTTGATATGACAATTTGCTTTATTGGAGCATGAGCTGAATTGGAAATATTAGTACCTCAAACTAATTTTATAAGAGTACCCGTGTTTGACCATTTTTTCTAGTTTAAAAGAGTAATTACAATGCAAGGGCATGGAACTTCTAATTACTTTTGGAAGCTATGTTACCCAAAAACTCCAACCAGGCAGCGTACAGCGTGATTCAGCGTCACCGACGCACTGCTAAATCTGCATCGGGTCTAGTACTTGGTGAAATGTTTCCAAACTCCAAAAGAGTCCAATCAAAAAGTGTGGTTCTACTGCACCCCAAACATTTATGTACCATTTAGGTCAGATCTTGAGGGTGTTTTCTATATTGTTTCAAAGAAGGATCTTCGCTTTTTTAAATGCCAAAAATAAAAATATAAAAACTAGTCACTGTTTCAAAGAAGATACTTCAGAGAATCTAGATTATAATTATGTGTATATAAAAATTTAAGCATGTTGAATGTTTTGAACTTACATGAATACAAGGTGTTTTATCTTTTATGGACATAATCGAGTATTATGCATATATATATATATATATATGTATATATATATATATATATATATATATATATATATATATATATATATATATATATTACTCGCATTATTTGTCAATAATAAATCGACACTAGACAGATCATGCATATTATTACACTTTTCACTTGAGAATTTAAATTGATAACTTCCGGTCTAGGTTGCCAGAAACGGACACGAGTGCAGTACGGATTCAAAATGCGGAAACGCCAATTTTTAAATAACCCTTGGGTACAAACGGCACATATATATATATATATATATATATATATATATATATATATATATATATATATATATATATATATATATATATAGTATGATTAAAGCTAGAACGCCATTTTTTAGGTACAAACGGCGATTGAAATGTCCGTACAATATATATATATTGTACGGACATTTTCGTGCCGCTTTTGTACCCAAGGGTTTTTAAAAATTGACGCTTTCGCGCTTTCGAATCCATACCCGTACCCGTGTCCGTTTCCTGGCAACCTAGACTAGAAGTTATCAATTTAAATTCTCAAGTGAAAAGTGTAATAATATGCATGATCTGTCTAGGGTCGATTTATTATTGACAAATAATGTGAGTAATTTTTAAATGCACGCAAACTCTTATATACAAAGGAAAATTGCTTCATACTCGTGTATATATGTAATTCAAATTTATTATCCTATTCATTACAATTACTTTTATATGTAAATATTTAACAGTTCAAATATAAAAATATATGAAGTACCGCAAAATTTTGCCCTCGTATAACAATTATAAGTTAGCAATCATTGAAAGACAATTTTACAGAATCAAAATTGTTAAAATACAGTACTCAAATTTCACATCGTCTCAGCATTTGTTATTCATATTTTCAGGAGAGTAACGGAGACAAGCAACACCCTATATATACTAGAATGACCCCATTAATCAATACCATTCTTCCTCTGCACGCGTAAACAGTATATATAGAATTAAAATTCTTAATCTGTTCAGATCAGTATTTTCACCCAATGTTTTCAGTGGCAGAAAGGAGAGAAACCCGTTTCCACCCCTCGCTATGAAATTTCTAACTGTATTGTATTCCTAGTAGTAGAGAGTAAAAAGCATGTTGTGATCGTCAACAGCTTCTAATCAAGTTTAGTAAAATTAATCTTGCGATTTTCAATATTAATTTGCTATTTGTTTACCATTAATGGAAGCATTCTCAATTTTTTTTTGAAACAAATCGATTTTTTCTATTGAAAATTATTTTCCTAAACTTTTACGATGCCATGTATCATATCATATACATGGTTGAAAAAACCTGCCCCATGATAAAGTAAACCAAAGAAATATCTTAGATGATAAAGTAAACCAAAGAAATATCTTTCAAAAATGATGGTAAATGGATGTCCCTTTCAAATAAAATTCATGGCAATTACAAAGGTTACTAGAAGAACATTTACTTTATAAACTTTCCTTATTGGATAGGGATCACGATTGTTAAAACGTGTGAATGATCAATCTAACTAATTACACGACCTACTCTTCATTACCTACTCTTCAAGAAGAAAGATCAATTTTTGAATGGTGCCTACTTTATAGATGTAAAATAGTTTGTTAATATGATATTTTGATGTCATGAACACCTTTGTGTTCGAGGAAGGCCTCCACGAGTGCGTGGTGTATTTGGAATAGCTCGAAGAGAGAATCAATTTTTAGTACATGGTGCACTATATTGAGAAGGCGTAGATCCTCCCGAGGGCACCTCAAATCTAAGTATTGTGCAAATTTTTCCATGACATCGCCCACGGAAGAAGACATGAGTTTTATTTGCATTTGCATTTCCTAAACCATGTTGACATCATTACGTTGAAGGCGTTACTCCTATGGGAAAAGGCTTTACGGACATTCATGGGATTGTGTCAAATTTGACAACCTAAATGATGGTTTTGCTACTTTTAACAATTTTGCTTTTGCTATTTTTACCAATTTTATTTTTTGCAAGAAAGGAGGAAGCAAGACTACTATCACTCAACCCTTCGTAAATACTACACTCTGCTTTGATAGCACCTCTGCTACTACTTTACTCAACACTTCTTCTATCCTATAAACCATTTCCGTTCAAGGGGTATCAAATGTACTCATGTTTACCGGAAATAAAATTACCCTCAAAAGGCTACCATTCATGATATAATTCTTCTCATGTTAAGTTCAAATAAAATAGTTCGCAAAACGATACCACTCATGATATGAGATTTGTAAATGTATATGTATGAATTTGTAACAACTTTGAAATGAAGAGATGAAACTTTTAAATGAAGTGGTTCGTCTATATATCTACAATTACAAAATTACATGTTTCAACATACATGTTCAATTTTTCCTTTTTATTGTTTCCCGTTTCTTTATGTTAACCAACAACAACACATTTTTAATGTCTTCATATGCACACAAATACCTACAAATTTAAAATGTCAAGAAAGGACCATGCAAATTATAGTTGTTTCCATCCAAAGCTTTGTACATTATATCACTTTTTTGCATTTTAAATAGTTTAAAGGGTTAGACCTCATGTTTGTGCTTTTTAAATGAATTCACTCATCTATATTTCTACACATACAAAATCAATCACCCATAGTTTAACCAAACACAACTACAAAAGTAAAAACTATCCCTATAACACAAATAACATATACCGTTTTTTGTTTGCAAAATGCCTAAAAGAAATGTGGTCTCATGGAATGCTATGATTGTAATATATGCACAAAATAGCTCTAACAATGATGCACTCAAACTCGTTGAGGTAATAAAGAAATTTGGAATGTACCATAACCATTTCAGATTTGTTTATATATAATTGCATATTCTGTCTCATTTTAGTTTCATGGAGAGATAATATGTTAAAGCACTTAGTCATTCTTTCAATCTACTTTGACAACAACACTTCACATTCACTACATTCTTGAGAGTGAGTATTAGCAAACTTACATGTCTCACTTGAATTTGTATTCAAATATTACACAACTAAGTGTTATCTAACATCCCTTCTAATGTATTTCGCAACATTTGTTCTGGCTTTAATAGAAAATCAATATTGTCAATCACACCCCTTATCAACATCAACTACAAAAGTAATAACTATATTTCTAAATCTAATAACATATACCATTCGGTGTTCACATTGCATTGTACACATGCGATTGCTAGTAATATAGTTTTTATAGTTTAAAATGTAAAAAAGCCAATAAGAGCAAAGCCCACAGATTTTAGTTTGTCGAGGGAAGAAGGCATGCAAAACGTGGATGGGAGAGCAGCGCTGAGATGAATGAACGAGGATGTCCATGGCTTGTCCGAACGAAGGTTTCCTCCAATTTTTTGCTACGCATATCTACAAGTGACATATTTCAAATGAAACGGTATGTAATTTTATAGTTGGATTGTTTCAGTATGCGGTGATATTCGTCACACTTTATCAGAGATTTCCAGAAAGATATGGCCTGTGTTCTTTTTATTTATTGCATCTCCGAGCTCAGCGAGCATTGCATGGGAGGTGATATCAGGATCATTCGATACATGGTGCAAGGTGAGTAATAATATTAGTGAATTCGATTGAAATTTGCTTACATGTAATTCAAATTAATTATTTGGTGGGCTCCTACTTTCTACTGTAATTTACAGATAATGAGATTGAATATTTTCTGTGATAATATGGGAAATTTTTCAGTGATTTGGTGGGCGTGTGCATACCCAATTACGAAAACATCGGTTGTTGCAATGAAATATATGATTTTGTGGGACTTTAGCATTAGTTGTGTGTTTGGTGTCGATAGGAATGGTGTTACTTTTGCTGCTATTAACCGGTGTGAATATGGTTGTGGCGAAGGATCCCCTGTTTCTAAATGACACCGTCATAACTCTGTACACTTCACTTTTGATTCGTTTAATTGATAGGTAATTCTGGTTTACTTTTGTGATTCGTGTTTAGCCAAGTATTATTTGTTTTTTTATGGGATTTTTACCTGGACCTCTAGTATGAAAGTGCTGATGATGATGATGATTTACTAGTTAATATTATTCTAATCACCAAGAGTATTAATATTATTTGATAATATGAATTTACAAGAAAACTGAATTTGCAAGATTTTTCTCAATATTTCTGATTTATCTTCACAAAATCTATAGACATATAGATTTGTGCTATTGATTCCCATGTATTTTTTGTTTATGTTCTAAATGTTTAAACAGAAAATTAATAGTGCACTAAAAAGAATAAAATATTCGCAAGAGGATTTGTAGGGTGATTTAATATGAGTAGTGTTGTAGTTTAAACAAAGCCCCAGTTTTATATTTCACTACATTAACTTCTAAATTTTTAAGTATCCGGGCAGGTTATGTACACGCACATATATAATTGATTATGCCAATGATTTCTTTCCAATTTGTAAGAATTTTGTATTTGTGCTTTCTGTTGGTGAGGATTACAAGAGAGGATTTGTAAGACTAATTGGATGAGTAGTTCCACAGTTTAAAGAAAGCCCGGGTTTTATATTTCGCTACATTAACTTCTAACTTTTAAAGTATCCGGGAAGGTTATGTACATGCACATATAATTGATTTTCTCCTGTATTTGTGCTTTCTTTTGGTGAGGATTACAAGAGAGGATTTGTAAGATTAATTGGATGAGCAGTGCTACGATATAAACAAGAGGAGAATTTGTAAGACTAATTGGATGAGCAAGATGTTTGTCTTTGCATGATTTATTATTTTATCGGATATCTTTCCAAGGTTTTGTAAGACTAATTGGATGAGCAGATGAGCATTACTACTATACAAACAAAGCCTTTATTTCATATTTCATTAAAATTTACAAGGAAATTTTATATATTGTATATCTTTTGTTGTGCTTGTGAGTAAGAGAGCTCTGAGTTTGTCTGTTTGAAGTTCTAATAAGTGGTATGCTAAGGCCTATAATAGATTAGTTATACACTCTTCTTATTACAACTAACCATATCCGCCTTCCTAATGGATTAAGGTACATTGCATATAGAGAAGAAAGGGTTTCAACAAGCTTAGCTAGACATTCAGTCTTAGTCATTCAATCTTTCCTTTCTTCTTGTCTAGCAGGTGATTACCAGTTCAAAATAATATGGGACGGTTTTGAAAAGTTTTATATCCTTTGTACAATATTTTCTACGATATACTTCTTTATTTTAAGAAATTAGGTATCTCGATTATTCATGTGTCGGGATGAAGATCACCTTAGGTATCTCGATTATTCATGTGTCGGGATGAAGATCACCTTTGAATTCAAAATTATCGTTCAAAAAACAAATTTATAGAAACCACGTAAGTAACAATTATGGATCTATACATACATTAATATAAATCCCAAATTATAATAATCACATTGGGGAAAGAGAAGATGTTTCTATTTGTGACCATTGTTCCACATAAAAATATAACAAGATTTTTTCTAAAATGCAATTAATACTACACTTCCTATTTCACAACACTATTACATGATTGAAAATTGTTACAATATTACTAATTTACCATGTATTGCGGCTCGCCTTCATATAAAAAACTAAGTATCAAGGCCCACACATTGTAATGCACAATTTCTTAATGACACAAATTGAAAATTTTATGAGACAAAACTCTAAATAATCACTATATTATTTTGCTCAAAATATGTTCAAACATACCACTCTATAAAATTATTACAATGTCGACAAAAAAAGTTCACGCATACCACCTTCACTTCATCTCCATCCTTACGCCACATGTGGGCTCCAAATATTTGTTTAATTTTTTTCAGATTAACATCGCCATACCCCAACGAAAATATTAAACATCCACTTTTAACTAAATATGAATCCTAAGACAACATAATATTTCACAATCCCTAAGAAACTCAACTCTTCAACTTTTGTTGTCGTCAACTTCGACAAATACAATGGCCCTCCCGGAATCCAAATATCCCCACTCATGTTCCCGTACCACCAATCTTTAGAGGCAACCGCAGACAACTTCCTTTGAAAATGGCATGGGTTCTTACAATCCACAAGTCTCGAGGCCTTACTTTACCTAAGGCAACTGTAGATATAGGTTCTTCTGAATGGCATGGCCTTACGTTCACCACACTGCTCGTGAGCCCCCTCACTACAAGAGTTTTGCATTTAATCTCCCTTCTCTTTTGAACGTTACTCCAAAATGTCCCTCTCCCATCACCTCCTCAAAAGAAAGGAAGAGGCATCCCGTTTGAGAAGTCTTTAGTTCTCCACTCTGTAATATAAAGTGCTCCACTCCGTAATATAAAGTGCTCCACTCCATATTTCCCCTGATCCTTACAACATATACATTCATGACGTGATTCCATGTTCCCTTCCTCTTGTAGTTACAATTTTTAATACTTCATAAATGTCTACACTTACTTTCAATGGTGCTCTATTACCATTTCATTGTTTATCTCTCCGCTCTTACGTCACATTTAAAAAAATTGTGCCTCCCTCGATTCCTTTTGGTGTCCACATCACAAATTCTCGTCGCTTGATTGCTAGTTGATACTACAACCGAATCTTCAAATATAGATGTCAAGATAATGTGTGTATTAGAAATACAAAAGTTAATAAGTATAGTTTATACTCGGGCACTTATGTTGAGACAAATTTTATCTTTTTATTTTATAAATGTTTAGATAAATGATTTCTATATATTTTATAAAATATTTAATTTAATTTAATTTAAAAATTAATGTCCGTATAACCAAAAAGGTTTATGGGACTACAAGAGGAGCAAAGAGAACAAGACAATGTTGTAAAGTAAAACAAAAAAAAAAAAAATACAAGAAGCAACTAAAAAAAACAAGATACATCAAGTCTATGTGCCATGCTTAAGAGGTTCTACGCCTGGTAGATCGTGACTGTTGTGTGAAGTCATGAGCTCGTTAATGCCTCTAATGTTGTGTAGAAGGCTTAAGGAATAAATGAATAGTCTGAGACCCAAGGCTGCCATGATGATGTTTGAGGAGGCCATATCTATGTTGGGTCATCTCCCTGATAAATAAAGCTACACACCTTTGGTCTTCATAATGGATAAGGGCCTGTAATGAGCCTTGAGTTTCGAGAAGAGACAATAGTATTCGCCATGATTTCATAGTACACAGACAAAGAAATAAAAAGTGCTCATCCGATTCAAGTTCATTGTTGCAAAGTGTGCAAATGTGTTGGTCTCTATGCATGTAATGCTTTGTCTCCATGTGAAGTCGATGAGAAAAACTCAGTAGTTGGCCCAAGGGGAATCTCAAACTGTGGTCCGAAAATCGTCGCCCTGGACAGATCTATGGATAGACGAGCCATCAGCGATTGTGCGGTGGCATAGCCCCTCTTTGAGTCAAAGAAAGTGAAATTGGTTTATTGCTATTCTACCAAAGCAAGAATCTTGTGCAAATCTCACAAGATTCTCGCTTCGGGGTTGGGATCTCATCCCAAAGAGGTTTATTTCCAGCTGCGCTAAGAGAAAGGAATTAAAGAGAGGATGAAGAAAAGTCAGATCCGAAGGAGAAAAGAAATGAATTCAAAAGGTAAAGGTCGAAGATTTATGTTTTGGGATTGGTAGTAAACAAAGCCAAACCTACTCGCATAAATAAACAAAGCAATACTGATGAGCAAATGACAAAAAAGTAGATATGAATCTAACAGAATAAACACATACAGATCTAACATAAGAAAGTTCTGATGCATAACACAGGTATTCAGCACAAAGTCTCAATATTTGTATTACTGTTTTCTTCTGTTACAAGAAAGCTCAAAGTCTTTCTCTCCTCACTTCTATTTTCATCTAAAAAATGTCCACCTCTCGAATACAACAAGTATTCCAATATTTATAGAAGAGGAGAAGGAAAGAAGGCAAAAAGGAGCCAACCACCTATTTACAAAGATATTTACAAAATATCTAAAAGTCATGTTGACTTTTGACAACTTGATGGATGACATCATCCCATGGTGCAACATGGATGATGTCATCATTTGTGTCAACATACTTTAGACATTCCCGACAAGAAAGTCGAAGAAGAGAGAAGAAGAAGAAGAAGAAGAAGAAGAAGAGGAAGCTACTCATCGTCGTCATCCTGCGGCCGAAAGGGGGTAGCCTGCTTTTATTTTTGCTCAGTGACGAGATATGGAACCGAGAGTGGTATTCCAAAACTTGTTGATCATTGGCCCAAATTGATCCGGGAAGGATCTCAGGCCGCCGCCGATCGCCTCACAAGTCTCCCGCTCATCTATGAGCTTCTCGGGGAGTTTGGAATAATCCTTTTCCGCCTCAATGAGGAGCCCGATGAAGTCCCTACAGGCCAGCAGGTTGTTGATAGATTCTGTGTCAAATGTGACCTCCGCCCCGCCTCCTCGAGAAGCGATCTCCTCAAGATCCGGATGGTTTCGCCGCCTTTCCTTAAAGTGAAGGAAGGAGTAAGTAACCCTGGGGACATATTAAGAACAATTCGTTCCATTTGGTGCATCGCATCCAGGGATTCTTCCTTGGCTTTATCAATCTTTTCCAGAACAAATTCTAGCTGATCCACCCGGTAGCCAAGAGTGGACATGACCTTATTGAGGGCCCTCGGATGGCCTAAGACGCCGAACTTGACCAGATCTTCGACTGAACAGTCGAACATTTGTTGGAAGGTCTCGTGTTGCGCCCCTGGGCATGTTCCAGCCTCTTCTCGATATGGGCCCCGCTAACGCTTGGAGCTCTTTATTCGCCTTACCAATGTTCAGTGCACAAGTCGGAGAACTCGCGATCACTTTTTCACTATCTTTGAGGACTTGGCTCCTCCAAGCGTGAAACAACCATACCCTACTCGCCGGTCTTGGCATATTCATTAATTTTCTCCTGGCCGAGAAGCTCAAGAAGTTTCGGTGGCGGTTGTGGGGGCGCACTACCCATCTTTTGTAAGGCCTGGAGTAGATATTTGTTTTGCTCCTTCGAGCCTTTTCTCTTCCTTTATCTCTTTTAGTTTCTCGCAGAGGGGCGTTAATGCGGAAAGAGCCTCCCCTGCAGACTTTCGGAAGATGTCCCCATGTGACTTGGGTCACAGTAAAATCTGCCTTGAGACAGATCCTTTTTCTCTTTGAGGGATCGGGGTATGTTATTTCCATAATTCTCTCTCCCGCAAAGACTTTGGGAGAAGCATGTGACAAAGCCGCTTCTTTTCCCCTTAGATGGGATCACGGAGAAGTCCATCTGAGCGATGGGAACTTTCCTCACGCTTGGCTTTGCTTTGAGAGATCCAGCTGGACCTACGGTAGAAGGACCAGAGATAGAAGAGGAGGGAGCTGCAATAGAAGAGGGAAAACGTGGAGACACGAGGCGGCGCATTGAGAGAATAGCCAAAGAAGTGTCCACGGGAGGAAGGGAAAGCTCAGAAATACGGAAGACATAGGAAGGGAAGGTAGCCCTGAGATAAGGGAAGAAATGGAGGAAGATAGATCAGCGAGGGAAGAGAAGATGGATGAAGAAGCGGGGAAAGAGTAGAAGAAGGGGCGGGAAGACACGACCAAAGGAATGGTCGCTGAGGAAGAGAAGAAGGAGGGATAGAAGGGACCTCAAATTGCTTGTAGCAATGCCGACATCCCGAGTGGATGGGCCTATGGGAACATCCTCCTCTGCTTCTTTCTCTGATGTATCCAGAGTTATTACCTGCTCGGGTGCCGCGGAGGGAGGACTTTCAGGGGCTTCTTCCTGAATGGTGCTGGATTCACCTTCAATGCCTTTGCCTTTGGGCTGCCGCTTGGATCGAGGAGGTGCGTTTCCCAATGGGGAGGTCGTGAAATCAACCCCTAGGTAGATTAGCCCGTTCATTCGGCACCAATGCTCGGCCCCGTGCAGAGTCTCCTCGACTCTCTCCTTGATTGTCCGAGGGGCCTTGTTTCTATCAATAAAGGCGGAAAGGGCCAATTGTCTCCATCTCAGTATCAAGTATATACCTTATCTGTTTCATCTTCCATGGTTTGGAAGCCTTTGGGGACAATGGCTATCCCGTATTGGATGATTTCGCCAAGGCTAGGCGAGAATGATCCTTTCTCCCGAGCTCCACCTCATGGATGATGTCAATGTAAATGTCCTCGATTCGAGGGACGTGGATTGGATCAAGTTTCGCCTCGCGTACAACTCCTTGGGTCGAAGGTAGGCCTCGGGCTGGAAAATTGTGTTTCAAATTAAGTAACTCCACCTCCGCGAACATGTCCTTCGCCTGTGGTGGGTAGAGCATGTGTATCGCCCACCGTGAGGGGGAAAGGAGTTCCACCCTTCTTTCTCTTAAGGCATTTCTCGTGGTATGTGATTAGTTGCCTTGATAGTTCCAAAGAGACCGCCTTAGGTCCAAAGATACCCTAGTAGCTCCGGTTGGCTCTCCCAAAAAGTGGCAGCCCTTAGATAAGTGAATGTGGGAAACTCTGGGTGAACAGTGGCCCCCATTTCTCGCTGGCTGCCACTATGCTTTTGGTCGTGCGACCATAAGTCATGTTCGGCCTCAATAGTGATGATGTGATAGAAAAACACATCATTAATTTTGGTGAATCGGGAGATGCTATTCTCTAGCCTCATTCTGGATAATACTCGTAAATTTTGACTCGAGGCCAAACTCCACTCCGCGCCAGCCCGGATAGTCCCTCTCTCGATGCCGCAACGTAGACCATGTAGGAGTTCATATGGAATATCCCCGCCGTGGCCGAATTGTTGTCAGTAGCTGCTCGGAGATTGAGCTGCTTAGAATTTCTCCCCAAAGAAAACTTTGATGCATATTCTTGTTCATGGTCTCTAAGTACCGCAAGATCCATTTATGGAAATAATGGGTGTCTGAAAGCCCAAGACCCCGCTCAGAATGTAATGGTGTCACCGAGCTCCTCCGAGAAGTCGCCGCGGTGGATGATTTGGGGCCACCGGGTTACTACCTTTTTGTTCTTCGATAGACTTCTGCTCATTAGTGCAGATACATTGATCCTCATTGTCATCCCGTGCCTTAATGCACTCGCTTGGGCTAACGGCCACAAAGTGCCGGTGGTGAGGGATGCTAAGTATTATCTCGAAGTGATGGGCAATGAGGTTAATGACTACCTCGCCCTTGCTATTTTCGACACACCTGTGTCTTTGTTATAACATCGGGCAATTACCATCAAGAATTCATCATTGATTTACGATCGGGATTCCTCCGCGAAGTGTGGCACCGCCTATTAGTTTGTCCATCCATGGACTCCTGTGACCTTCTCGAGTCCCGGCCTGGAATTCCTCCATATCAATATGCCCTAATCCTCAGTCTCGACGTCCATGCCGCACTCGGCCTCGGGACTCGGGCATTCTCGACCCTCCGATATTTATATTTCATCTCTTCTTCGTAAGTTTGGCCTTTCCTTTGGATTTGCAGGTCTTTGGCTTGGATGTTGACATATGTTCTTCCAAGTTTATTTGCTGATCTCGCATGAAGAAGAAGCGAGACCCAAACGCAGTAAAGGTTGTGTCGCTTATTTGATTTTCCATTGAAGTGTTAATAGAAGAAAGAGTTAGTTATTTTGAGGCTCAGGGCGTATGGCGCATGAAAACTGCAGCTTACAGGGCTAAATAGGTAAGGCACACAGGAAAAGGGTGTTGCAAGGGTTAAACTGGCACCAAAGGCGCATGGCGCATAGATACTGCAGAGTGCATTTTATAAAAGGCGCACGAAAACATCGTGTTGCACGGAGATGTGATGCGCGCCTTTCGCGCATAGATTTTTCATGTTGCATTGGGATTTGGTGCGCCCTTTGGCGCATGTAAAGTTTGTGTAACATGGACTTTTCGTGTGCCAAAGGGAGCATGGCACGGCGCACGAAGAGCTTGCACAACATAATGTTTTTTGTAAGGAGGGATGCACCGCACCTTCAAAGCCTCAGACTTAGCACGGATAAAGCCGGTGTTGCATTGACAGATCCGGGTGCGCCAAAGGGGCGCTAGCTTTATGTGATGTAACAAGGAGGGTTGGTGTGCCAAAAGGGGCACAAAGTTAGCGCTCAGAAGCATATGAAGGAGGCGTGCCTTGAGGGTGCAGAAGCATATGATGCAACAAGCATGATGGGTGCACCATTGGCGCGGATCTTATCCATGTTAGGGGTGACAGATGCGCCAAAGAGAAAAGAGGAAAATAATGAACTTAATCACCCTCTAAGGAGTCTTCACATGGTTCGATTCTCTTTCTCCTCCTTTCCTCTCTTGAAAGGTTTATTTTGGTATAGAATGGCTTTAAACTCAAGGGTTAAAAAAAAAAAACCCATGGTTTTAGGATAACATCCTCCTCAAAGCAGATCCGGAAAGAGGAAAATAAGGAAAGACAAAGACGGGGAGGGGAGGGCTCGACACATGCACTTTCAAAAACCAAACCAAAGCAAGCAAGAAGCACCGTAAAGCAAAACTCATGGAAAATACAAGAACACATACCCGAATAAATAGTGAAAATCTTGCAAATGGGTCCACAACGCGTTGAAAACGACGAGGCAAGGGCCGACAGCTTCGAGAATAAAATCACATGCCTCGCGCCTAGTGATAATGACATTTAGGCGCGCAAATTTTATATATATAGGTGAGTTTAGTCATAAATGCGCCACCAACTTTATAAAGGGCGCATGAAAATGTCCGCCGACATAGGAAAGCATGCGCCCTTTCGCGCATGAAAGCGCGTTTTGCCAAAGACGAACTAAGCGCGCCTTCGCGCACCAAAAATTTGTGTTAACATAAGATTATGTGCCCTTTGGTGCACCAAAAAGTGGCGCAACAAACGTTGTGTTAACACGAAGTGCATGCGCCTTGGCGCACGTAGGGAAGACCCAACATACAAGGCGCACAAAAAGGCGTGTTGACATTGAAACATACGCCAAAGGCTTTAAAGGGGCGCACCAAAAGTTGGTGTTACATACCAATCCATGCACCTGTACCAAAAAGACCAAAAAGACTAAGTTCGAAAAACCAGATTTCCCGTGAAGGGATTTTGCAACGCTTGAACACAAGGGATCCCTTACGAGGGATCGGAACAAAATTTTTGGTATGGTTATCGTAAAATTGCCCTTGTCAATTTTACTGATAACAAATGGCTCTTTCGGGGACTATCCCGAGAAAACTCTGGGGTAGAGAATCCCCTGATCACATGTGCCTATCCATTGGGTAACAGAGTCAAAAACAAGGGCGACCAGAGGGAGAACAAAGGGAACACACAAACAAACCGAAAGCAAACACACGACGAAAAACAAACACACAACTTAAAGCAAACTGTACAAAGAAGAGAGCAAGCTCTACTTCCTGAAGATCTTCAGATGCTGCCCGCTATAGGGAAGCGGGAGTTCGGTCCCATCTAGATATGAGAGATAGAAACTATTCTCTCCGTTGAGCTGCTTGATTTTGAAGGGCCCTCTCCACAGGGAATCAAACTTTCCGTGCATGCCCTTTGGCTCTCTTCGCTTGTCCCACAAAAGGACGAGATCTCCCACTTGAAAATCTCTTTGCTTGGCTTTCTTATCGAACAGTCTCTTGACTTGATTCTGATATTCGATGATCCTGTCGACCACCCTTACTCTCTTTTCTTCAAGTTCTGCCAGATACATGATCCTCTTTTCTAGAGAATTCTGGAAAGTTTCATCTTCAATAGCTCGTGCCAAGTGCAGAGCAGGGAGTTCAACAGAAATGGGAAGCTCGGCATCAGTGCCATATAACACTTGAAAAGGTGACATACCGAGAGACCTCTTGGGAGTAATGCGGTCTGCCCACAAAGCGTCGTATAAGGACTTGTGCCACATTCGTTGATTTGCTTCCACCAGTTTTCGTATGATGGTCACCAAGTTCTTATTGCTGGATTCTGCCTGACCATTTCCCTGAGGGTAATAATCTGAGGCATGAGCCAAAGTTATCCCATATTCATAATAAAACTAATAACTTCTCACGAGGAGAAGTTAGAAGCATTATCAGCAACAATTTTTTTGGGCACGCCGAACCTGACAATAATATTTTCTTTAATGAAATTACAAACAACCTCAGAAGTGGCATGTTTGACAGGTATGGCTTCCACCCATTTAGTGAAGTAATCTATTGCTGTTAGGACATAACTATGTCCAGCACTCGATTGGGGATTGAGTGCACCAATAAAATCAATTCCCCACTGCCTGAATGGTTCGTTGATAATAACCGGCCTTAGGGGAAAAGCAGCCAACTTGGGCTTGCCGACGAACTGCTGGCAAGGTTCACACTTTGCTACCCAGGTAGCTGTATCTTGGAAGAGCGTCGGCCAATAGTACCTGGCTCGAATGATCTTGTGTGTGGTCACGGAGGAAGAGAAATGCCCCCCACAGGCTGAATTGTGAAAACTTTCCAGTAGTTTTACCTGCTGGGGTTTGTCGACACATCGCAAGAAGACACCATCTATTCCGCGCTTGTATAAACCGTCATCCCAGATGACATACTTGGCCGCCCTGAGCTTTGTAGTGCGCTTCTCCTTTGCAGTTAGGTGAGTTGGACATTCACCGTAGGTGAGGAAGAAAGCAATATCTGAATACCACTCATCGCTGGTTGCAACAAATAGGACCAGAGGCAGAGAATGGGTTTCCTCCAGAGGGCTTAATGCTTCATTGGTACAGCCGCCTTTCTCCTTAGGACTTTCTGAATCTCTTTCAGCCATAAGCTGACATAGGCCCTTGCCTCTCACCAGCTTGGTTGGTTTTATATCCAGATCGTACTCCTGGACCTTTGCAATCCAATTTCCTCGCAAGCTTCCTAACTCCTGTTGAGTTAGGATTGACTTCACTGCTGTGTCAGGAACCAGTACTACTGTATGAGAATTTAAAATATAGTACCTGAAACTCTTAACTGCTTTGACAACGGCAAAGGCATGCTTTTCCAATTGAGTCATTTTTAGTTCGTGAGGCTTGAGAGGAGAACTCATGAACGCAATCGGGGATTCAACGCCTTCGAATTCTTTTGCATTAATATTGCGGACACAGTATGCTCAGATGCATAACTGTACATGATAAAATCTTTGGAGAAGTCGGGACATACCAGAACCGGTGCATGAGCAACTGAAGCTTTTATTTCCTCAAACGACCTCTTCCCTTGCTCGCTCCATCTGAAAGTGGGTGACCCCTTCATCATGTTCAATATGTGACGAGTCTTCTCAGCAAAGTCGAGAACAAAACGCCTAAGAAAGTTCACCTTTCCGAAAAAAGAATGAACGCCAGTCTTGCTTGTAGGCAGAGTGAGGTTCTGAATAGCCTTAACTCTCTCTGTCTATCCTCGTTCCCTCCTTGCTAACGACATGCCCTAGAAGCTTTCCCTCAGTGACCCCAAAAACAGATTTTTTTGGGTTTAGGGAAATCCCATGCTCTCAGCATCTGACCAATACTTGCTCCAAATGATCACAATGATCACTTCGTTTTTTAGAGAACACAGTTAAGTCATCTAGATAAACCACAATGACCTTTCCCATCATACCTTTGAATGCCAAGTCCATGGCTCGTTGAAAAGTAAAGCACCAAAGATTGGTTAAGCCGAAAGGCATCCCGTCAGGGAAAATGTACCCTAGGAGTTGTGAATGTTGTTTTGAATTGATCTTCGTGCGAGACTTCAACTGATTATAACTCGAAAACCGTCAAGCATGGACATGGACATCTCTCGATCCAGCCATCGCTTGTAGAACTTGATCCATTATAGGAAGTGGGTAGTTGTCTTTTAAGGACGCCTGATTCAAGTTTCGAAAGTCTACGCATATGCGTATTTCACCGTTCTTCTTGCGTACTGGCACAATGTTTGCTACCCAAGTACTGTGATGGATAGGAAAGATGATTCTCACATCTAAGCATCTTCTGAATTTCAGCCTGAATAGTGCCCGAGATCTTAGGATTATAGTGCCTCGCTGACGAAAGGCTTTGACGTCTTCCTTCAATGGGATGTCATGTCGAACATCCTTTGGCTTGAAAGACTTTAAATCGGCATAGGACCATGCCAATACATCCATGTATTTCTTCAGAACTTGACAAATTTCCTTCTCTTCTTCAAAGCGCAACACTTCCCAATGTTCACAAATTGCTGATGTTTTTCCGAACCTATATTGACCGGTTCGGTTTCTGGAGATGAGTCAGGATCATCTCGCCTTTTCCTTTTCACAAAACGATCATGCCTGTCGAACAACCATTCGAGAGAAACCAGGCCCTTATTTCCTTTGAGTGACATATGTCGCCGTTCTCTTTTGTTTCATGGTTTTGATCGGTGATTGATTCACGGCACTTAGAAGTGGATCCTTCGAAATGCAACTCCTTAAAATTTTCCGATTTTTCCAGAAAGGCAATGAGTTGGTTGTCATCGTTGAAAACTTGCCAATGCTGAGAATTGTCTGGCACGCTCGGGTGGAAAACCACCTCAATGGTGTATTTGTCTGTTTTCAAACCTGGGTGTGGGAGCATGAGAGATGCTGAAACGGCCAATGAATCGGCCATGTCATTTTGAGCTCTTGGAATGGATTCAATCGAAAAAGCATCGAATTCTTCGATGCTGTCCCATACTGCATTACGGTAGTGCCTGAGCCTCTCATTTTTTACTTGATAAATCCTCTTGACTTGGTTTACAACCAACTCGCATCACCTTGCACTTTTAGATTTTTAATTCCTCTTTCCTCATGGCTTCGCATACCGAGTAATGAGATTCATACTCGGCAGTATTGTTAGTGTTGAAAAACTGCAATTTGAAAGAGAGAGGAATTACCTCCTCTTCGGGAGATATCAGCACAGCCCCGGCGCCACATCCACTAGTTGCGCAACTGCCATCAAACTGCAAGGTCCAGATCTTATTAAGATCTTCCTCCTGAATGAGAACACCCATTTTGTCCGTCTCGGTAGACAAGAAATAGTTCCCCATCCCTGATGATTCAAAAAGGATTTGAGCTTTGGGGTCCTCAGAGCTAGTAACCAAGTATTTCTTTTGTGATTCTGGCTCTAATGTCTGCATTACACCTTTGACGGGAATTCTAGCTTTAGACCAGTCCATATGAATTTCCCACCAACTTCGCTGCAAAAACTTCTTCCCAGCAAAATTCCATAGGCTGCTGGAATGTCGGCAACAAGGACGGTCATCTTTACCCTCTTGTCAGGGAATGCGGCAAATGCAAATTGCGCGTCTTTAATTTGACCAATCAACGGAACCTGCTTGGTTTCCAAGGAATAACATCTACCAAAGGGTTTGGTAAAAGTGAGGCCCAAAGCATGGGTGACTTTTGCCGGCATGACGTTATCCGAAGCTCCAGAATCAATTATGCAGTTACTCAACTTGTGGCCATTTATTAGGAGAGAGAGATAGAAAGGCTCTATCTTGCCTGATGCGGATGTCGAAGCAACATTTATGCGAGATTCGGGAGGAGTGGAAAGGATTCCTTTTGGGGAAACCTGCTTAGGTATAATAGCTTGACTCTGAATATATTTGGTCAATCTTACAAGCTGTTCGGGATTTGACTGAAGGTACTCAGCTTCAGACATTTGGATCTTGGTCTTTTTAGCATGATCTATGATATCAAATGCGGCCAAGGGTTGCGTTGGTGAGGGAATGAGTCCCTCACTTCGCGATGGTGGAACAGGATTACTGATCTTGATAGGAATATGAGGGGGCTGATTTGGAGGAGAGATGGGGGGAAAAGACTTCTTTGTAAAAGACTTAACAGGGAGTTGAGTAGGAAGAGGATTACCTCTTTTAGCAATGGTCGGAGGCGCGTTTGACGCGGCCTTCTCCTTCTGCACATGGGCAGCAACCTCTGCTTCTTTTCCTTGCGAGTGGGTAAAAACAACATATGATTGTCCGCTTGCATAGCCCTGAGTACCCTCCTCTTCATCAGATTCTTCCTCATTAAATTCCATATATCCAATAGTAGAGTCGCCAGTCGGCTCACCGACATCTTGATCATCTTCACCTTGAGACGAAGGTTCTTCATAATACTGCTCTTCCTCTTTGATTTCAGCCAGAGCATTGACCGGAGGAGCTTCAAGCGCCAACCGCGGAGCAGTCGCAGGTAGACGTGGCCTTTGTGAAACATTACTGGGAACGAAACTCCTTCGTGGAACATCCCGTATGAAGGACTAGAAGCCTGCGCCAGCTGCTTCTTCAATGCGAGCAAATCGTTCGCCATCTTTTGGAATGCTGGATCAGACGAAGTAGTAGGCGAAGGGTCTGAAGCTTTGGACTTGGATGATTCCTTTTTCAATTCGCCAGATATTATTAGATTATCTTCTATCCGAATGGCAGCGGCCTGAGCGAGAACTAAGGTAGCTACTCGCTCTTGAAGGAGCAAGAAACTAACCTTCGAACTCATAGAGTTTACGAAGAAACACTTCTGATTCTTCGGTGTTGGAAGCATGGCAACAGGAACACGGTTGATTAGTGCATTGAACCGGGCGATAAAATCGCGCATGGTCTCATTGGCCTCTTTCTTCAGGTGAGTGATTCATGATAATAATGCAAACACATCCTCTGAAGGCTTGTACCTATCTTCAAAAGCGTCCCGCAAGGTGGCCCAACTGGTAATAGATCCGCCGGCAAATGCTGAAACCATTCACCGCAGCCCTCAGTAGGGTTTCCAAAAAAGGTGAACCGACACATCTTCGTGAGTCACATCCAAAATACTGCAAGACATGATGAATGCAGATATGTGGGAATCCGTGCTTTGATTTCCGCTCCCATCGAATTTGGGAAAATTCTTTCTATTTCGTGAGGGAGCGCGTGAACTCGGATGCGGCAGCAGGCGAGAGGTCCTCATAAGATTCCCCCATGGTACCGCCATTTGAAAGGCTGGAAAGAGAACACGAGCTGGAAGGGTGGTTCCACTGAGTAAAGAAAGCACTACAAAGGGACGTGGATGCCCCCTGCGAAATATTCTTCCTTCGTGGAGGTGAGACACTCCTGGATGACCGGTCGGCCGAGCTTAGCGTTGAAAAGCGTGTCGGTGTTATGCTGAAATTATGCCTTTGAAGCAGATCGAAAGTAGGATCAGTTTCTCCACGAGCTCTCCTGCTGCGTGTAAACGGCTCTCCTGCCAGCGTTTCTTCCTGATCTGCGATATTGGAGCGCAGATTTAAAGTTTCTTTTTGGTTGTACTTGCTGATTTTCTGGTTTTTCTGTCACAAAACCAGCAGCAGCACTTTTCTAAATATTTAAAAATTATCCTCTTTAAAAACCGATCATGTTAATGACAAATAATAAGCGAGGATAAAATGACGGAGAAGATTAGTAAGCTGATTTTCAGATCCGGGTTTTGACTTTTCAGAGGGTTTCAAACTTTTGTAAACAACCAAAAATTCGATCTACGGCAATATGCTGATTTTTATAAAAACTCAAAGCCAAACTAAAGATCTCTAACTAGGCCCGATCTATGGATCTCGTAAGAAGAAAATTTTCGATTTGGAGCACTTTTGCAAAATTTTGGGTTTTTGATAAAAAGTTAAAATTTGCAAACAAAGGTGATTTTTCCGATTTCTTCGATTTTCTATCTTACCACCTTCATAGATTTGATAGATCCTTTCGCTCCTCAAATGAGTCACCAAAACCGTTGGTCCGAAAATCATTGCCTGGACAAATCTATGGATAGACGAGCCAACAGCAGGTGCAGGCATAACCCTCTTTGAGTCAAAGAAAGTAAAATCGGTTTATTGCTATTCTACCAGCAGGAATCTTGTGCAAATCTCATAGTATTCTGCCTTCGGGGGTTGGGATCTCATCCCAGTAGGTTTATTTCCGGCTGCGAAGAGAAAGGAATTAAAGAGAGGATGAAGAAAAGTCGATCCGAAGGGAGAAAAGAAATGAATTCCAAAGCAGAAAGGTCAGAAGATTTATGTTTTTGGGTTGGTAGTAAACAGAGCCAAACCTACTCGCATAAATAAACAAAGCAATACTGATGAGAAAATGACAGAAAAGTAGATATGAATCTAACAGAATAAACACATACAGATCTAACATAAGAAAGTTCTGATGCATAACACAGGTATTCAACACAAAGTCTCAATATTTGTATTATGCTTTCTTCTCACATGCAAGAAAGCTCAGAGTCTTTCTCTCCTCACTTCTATTTTCATCTAAAAAATGTCCACCACTAGAATACAACAAGTATTCCAATATTTATAGAAGAGGAGAAGGAAAGAAGGCAAAAAGGAGCCAACCACCTATTTACAAAGATATTTACAAAATATCTAAAAGTCATGTTGACTTTTGACAACTTGATGGATGACATCATCCCATGGTGCAACATGGATGATGTCATCATTTGTGTCAACATACTTTAGACATTCCCGACAAGAAAGTCGAAGAAGAGAGAGAAGAAGAAGAAGAAGAAGAAGAAGCTACTCGTCGTCGTCATCCTGCGGCCGAAAGGGGGTAGCCTACTTTTGTTGCTGCTCAGGTGACGAGATATGGAACTGAGAGCGGTATTCCAAAAACTTGTTGATCATTGGCCCAAATTGATCCTGGGAAGGATCCTTGTGCCGCTCGCTGATCGCCTCACAAGTCTCCCGCTCATCTATGAGCTTCTCGGGGAGTTTGGAATAATCCTTTTCCGCCTCAATGAGGAGCCCGATGAAGTCCCTACAGCCGCAGCAGGTTGTTGTTGATAGATTCTCGTGTCAAATGTGACCTCCGGCCCCGTTCTCGAGAAGTGATCTCCTCAAGATCCGGATGGTTTCGTCGGCTTTCCTTAAAGTGAAGGAAGGAGTAAGTAACCCGGTGACATATTAAGAACAATTCGCTCCATTTGGTGCATCGCATCCGTGGCTTCTTCCTTGGCTTTATCAATCTTTTCCGAACAAATTCTAGCTGATCCACCCGAGCTCCAAGAGTGGACATGACCTTATTGAGGGCCCTCGGATGGCCGAAGACGCCGAACTTGACCATATCTTGATCGAACAGTCGAACATTTGTTGGAAGGTCTCGTGTGCATAGCATGGCATGTTCCAAATTCTTTCGATATGGGCCCCGCTAACGCTTGGAGCTCTTTATTCACCTTACCGATGTTCGTGCAAGTCGGAGAACTCGCGATCACTTTTTCACTATCTTTGAGGATTTGGATCCTCCAAGCGGAAACGGCCATACCCCGCTCGCCGGTCTTGGCATATTCATTAATTTTCTCTGGATGAGAAGCTCAAGTTTCGGCGGCGGTTGTGGGGGCGACTACCCATCTTTTGTAAGGCCGGAGTAGATATTTGTTTTGCTCCTTCGTAGCCTTTTCTCTTCCTTTATCTCTTTTAGTTTCTTGCAGAGGGCGTCAACTGCGGAAAGAGCCTCCCCCTGCAGACTTTCGGAAGATGTCCCCATTGTGACTTGGGTCACAGTAAAATCTGTCGGAGACAGATCCTTTTTCTCTTTGAGGGGATCGGGGTATGCTATTTCCATAATTCTCTCTCCTGCAGCACTTTGGGAGAAGCGTGTGACAGGCTTTTGCTTCTTTTCCCCCTTAGATGGGATCACGGAGAAGTCCATCGGAGCGATGGGAACTTTCCTCTTTTGTTGGCTTAGCTGAGAGATCCAGGCTGGACCTACGGTAGAAGGACCAGAGATAGAAGAGGAGGGAGCTGCAATAGAAGAGGGGAAAAACGTGGAGACACGAGGCGGCGGCATTGAGAGAATAGCCGAAGAAGTGTCCACGGGATGAAGGGAAACTGCAGCTGCGGAAGACATAGGAAGGGAAGGTAGCCCCGGAGATAAGGGAAGAAATGGAGGAAGATAGATCGGCGAGGGAAGAGAAGATAGACGAAGAAGCGGGGAAAGAGTAGAAGAAGGGGCGGAAGACACGACCAAAGGAATGGTCGCTTGAGGAAGAGAAGAAGGAGGGATAGAAGGGACCTCAGTTGCTGTAGCAATGCCGACATCCTGAGTGGATGGGCCTATGGGAACATCCTCCTCTGCTTCTTTCTCTGATGTATCCAGAGTTATTACCTGCTCGGGTGCCGCGGAGGGAGGACTTTCAGGGGCTTCTTCCTGAATGGTGCTGGATTCACCTTCAATGCCTTTGCCTTTGGGCTGCCGCTTGGATCGAGGAGGTGCGTTTCCCAATGGGGAGGTCGTGAAATCAACCCCTAGGTAGATTAGCCCGTTCATTCGGCACCAATGCTCTGTCCTGCGCAGAGTCTCCTTGACTCTCTCCTCGATTGTCTGAGGGGCCTTGTTTCTATCAATAGGCGGAAAGGGCCAATTGTCTCCATCTGTATCAGTATATACCTTATCTGTTTCATCTTCCGTGGTTTGGAAGCCTTTGGGGACAATGGCTATCCCGTATTGGATGATTTCTGCCAAGGCTAGGCGAGAATGATCCTTTCTCCTGAGCTCCACCTCATGGATGACGTCAATGTAAATGTCCTCGATTTGAGGGACGTGGATTGGATCAAGTTTCGCCCTTGGCAGACAGCTCCTTGGGTCGAAGGTAGGCCTGGCTGGGAAATTGTGTTTCAAATTAAGTAACTCCAGCTCCGCGAACATGTCCTTCGCCTTGTGGTGGGTAGAGCATGTGTATCGGCCCACTGTGAGGGGGAAAGGAGTTCCACCCTTCTTTCTCTTAAGGCATTTCTCGTGGTATGTGATTAGTTGCCTTGATAGTTCCAGCAGAATCAGCTTAGGTCCAGCATACCTCGGTAGCCTGGTTGGCTCTCCCAAAAAGTTGGCAGCCCTTAGATAAGTGAATGTGGGAAACTGGGTGAACAGGGCCCCCATTTCTCAGTGGCTGCCACTATGCTTTTGGTCGTGCGACCATAAGTCATGTTCGGCCTCAATAGGTAGATGATGTGATAGAAAAACACATCATTAATTTTGGTGAATTGGGAGATGCTATTCTCTAGCCTCAATTCTGGATAATACTCGTAAATTTTGACCTGAGGCCAAACTCCACTCCGCGCCAGGCCTGGATAGTCCCTCTCTGATGCCGCAACATAGACCATGTAGGAGTTCATATGGAATATCCCCGTCGTGCTGAATTGTTGTAGCTGTTCGGAGATTGAGCTGCTTAGAATTTCTCCCAAAGAAAATGCCGATCGTGCATATTCTTGTTCATGGTCTCTAAGTACCGCAGCATCCATTTATGGAAATAATGGGTGTCGGAAAGCCCGAAGACCCTGCTCAGGAATGTAATGGTGTCACTGAGCTCCTCTGAGAAGTCGCTGCGGTGGATGATTTGGGGCCACCGGGTTACTACCTTTTTGTTCTTCAGATAGACTTCGTTCATTAGTTGCATACATTGATCCTCATTGTCATCCCAGGCCTTAATGCACTCTGCTTGGCTGACGGCCACAAAGTGCCGGTGGTGAGGGATGCCGAGTATTATCTCAAAGTGACGGGCAGTGAGGTTAATGACTACCTCGCCCTTGCTATTTTCGACACACCTTGTGTCTTTGTTATAACATTGGGCAATCACCATCAAGAATTCATTGTTGACGGCGCTGACTGGGATTCCTCCGGTGAAGTGCAGGGCACTGCCTATTAGTTTGTCCATCCATGGACTCCTTGTGACTTTCTGAGTCCTGGCCCAGAATTCCTCCATATCAATATGCCCTAATTCTGAGTCTCTGACGTCCATGCTGCACTCGGCCTGGGACTCGGGCATTCTGACCCTCTGATATTTATATTTCATCTCTTCTTCTGTAAGTTTGGCCTTTCCTTTGGATTTGGTAGGTCTTTTCTTTGGATGTTGACATATGTTCTTCCAAGTTTATTTGCTGATCTGCATGAAGAAGAAGCGAGACCCAACGCAGAAAGGTTGTATCAGTCATTTGATTTTCCATTGAAGTGTTAACAGAAGAAAGAGTTAGTTATTTTGAGGCTCAGGGCGCATGGCGCATGAAAACTGCAGCTTACAGGGCTAAATAGGTAAGGCGCACAGAAAAGGGTGTCAGTAAGGGTTAAACGGCACCAAAGGCGCATGGCGCATAGATACTGCAGAGTGCATTTTATAAAAGGCGCACGAAAACATCGTGTTGCACGGAGACAGGATGCGCCCTTTGGCGCATAGATTTTTCATGTTGCATTGGGATTCGGTGCGCCCTTTGGCGCATGTAAAGTTTGTGTAACATGGACTTTTCGTGCGCCAACGGGAGCATGGCGTGGCGCACGAAGAGCTTGCACAACATAATGTTTTTGTAAGGAGGGATGCACCTGCACCTTCAAAGCCTTGTACTTAGCACGGATAAAGCCGGTGTTGCACAGATGCTGGGTGCGCCAAAGGGGCGCAGTTTTATGTGATGTAACAAGGAGGGTTGGTGTGCCAAAAGGGGGCGCAAAGTTAGCGCTTGTAGCATATGAAGGAGGCGCGCCTTGAGGGCGCAGAAGCATATGATGCAACAAGCATGATGGGTGCGCCATTGGCGCGGATCTTATCCATGTTGCAGGGGTGACAGATGCGCCGAAAGAAAAAGAGGAAAATAATGAACTTAATCACCCTCTAAGGGGTCTTCACATGGTTCATATTCTCTTTCTCCTCCTTTCCTCTCTTGAAAGGTTTATTTTGGTATAGAATGGCTTTAAACTTGAAGGGTTAAAAAAAAAACCCATGGTTTTAGGATAACATCCTCCTCCAGCAGATCTGGAAAGAGGAAAATAAGGAAAGACAAAGACGGGGGGCTGGCTCGACACATGCACTTTAAAAACCAAACCAAAGCAAGCAAGAAGCACCGTAAAGCAAAACTCATGGAAAAGACAAGAACACATACCCGAATAAATAGTGAAAATCTTGCAAATGGGTCCACAACGTTGAAAACGACGAGGCAGGCTGATGACAGCTTCAGAGAATAAAAATCACGTGCCTCGCGTCTAGTGATAATGACATTTGGGCGCGCAAATTATATATATATAGGTGAGCTAGTCATAAATGCGCCACCAAATTTATAAAGGGCGCATGAAAAATGTTGTCGACATAGGAAAGCATGCGCCCTTTGGCGCATGAAAGCGTTTTCCAGCACGAAACTAAGCGCGCCCTTGGCGCACCAAAAGTTGTGTTAACATAAGATTATGTGCGCCCTTTGGTGCACCAAAAAGTGGCGCAACAAACGTTGTGTTAACACGAAGGCGCATGCGCCTTGGCGCACGCAGGGAAGACCCAACATACAAGGCGCACAAAAAGGCGTGTTGACACAGAAACATATGCGCCAAAGGCTTTAAAGGGGGCGCACCAAAAGTTGGTGTTTCACAGTCAATCCATGCACCCAGCCAAAAAAGACCAAAAAGACTAAGTTCAAAAAACCAGATTTCCGGGAAGGGATTTTGCAACATTTCGAACACAAGGGATCCCTTATGAGGGATCGGAACAAATTTTCGGTATGCTTATCGGTAAAATTTCCTTGTCAATTTTACGGGATAACACAAATCAAGTGGAAACATGATGTATTTGGGGGGAATGACACGTTCATCTTCAATTTGGAGATAATGCTCCAAATAGTGGTGCATTTTTGTTGGAAATGGTTCTATTGGTTCAATCCAAGTTGATTTTATGTAAGCTTTGTAGATCTCCTCTCTAAGTACTTTATGAATTTCCCTTCTAGGCATGTGGGGAGAATTAATAGAGAATGTGAGAGGGGGAGATGATTTATATTCAATCTGATGCTTTGGAGGAAAGTTGTACAATGTGCATACCAAGTGGTTTGGATCCTCAATTCACATAGCCTCATGGATGATTGGAGAGCCTTGAGGGGATATCTATTATGCCCAGTTGGTGTATCTGCCATACATCTTAGTCTATGAAGTAGCATAAAAGATGAAATATAGTTGAGATATGGAGAGGGTGTGTACCAAATTCAACCAAGATGATTGCATGTGGAACTAAGCATTTTTCCCGAGAGAGTCCTGGATAACATGGAGACGAGCACTCTATCAACACGAGCCCAACCAATGTGCCAAAGATTAGGCCCCAAATCTCACAACCATACAACATTGTTGGTGTCACTAGAGTTTGGAAAATGCGCAATTTTGCTTTGGCATCTTGAAATTGAAGCTGGAAACATTGTCTCTCAAGTGTATTGAGGGCTGCATAACCTTTACATAATCTCTCTTCTATTGCATGAAGCATGTTCAAAGGAGGGCCCAAGTGAAAGTCACTCCAAGATAAGTGTAAGAGGAGACCACTTCCACCAAGTTTCCTTTGTACATGAGGTTAGTTGCATGGGCAACCCTCTTGGTTGTATTAAATACCATGACCTTAGTTTTCCTTAAGTTCACTTGTAAACCATGAGTATCACAAAAAGAGTTTAAGATGTCAAGGTTTCATTGTAGGCCTGCAACAATATGTGACATGAGAATGATATCATCTGCAAATAATAAAATAGCAATGATGATATCATATAAAAGACAACCATCATATCTAAGACTAGAATTTGCAATGATGTGCTCTAGTTCATCAATGTTGAGACCAAATAGAGTAGGAGAAAGTGGGAATCCTTTTTTAACACCGATGGTGTTGTTGATATCACTTGTATAACCAGTAGGATTTTGGACTTGGCCAACCACCTTTTCATAGAGTGTCATCACAAGAAGAACCAAACGCTCTAGAATTTGGAGGTCACGAAGCCTTTGGATTAGAAGGTGTCTAGGTATAGTATCAAATGCCTTTTGAAAGTCAACAAAACAACAATAAACCTTACGCTTGTTGGCCCTTGTTTCTTCAATTATGGCTCTAAGTGTTAAGACATGGTCTATTGTTCGGTGATCCCATCTAAACTCTGCTTGTCCTTTCACGTGGAGTTTCTTGGATTCAACAAATATGGAAATCAAATCATCTAACACTGTAGAAAATAACTTGCTCAAAGTATGCCCAATCATGATGGTTCTATAATTATTTGGCTCCTATTGGTTCCCTGATTTAAATATGGGGCATATGATGTGAGACGTCCATGCTGGTGGGAATCCATAGGAAGCCACTAGATTAAAGAGATCAGAAATGTGCATTACTAAGATTTTTGGACTATGGTGAAGAAATTCAGCTCTCAAGTTCTCTATGTTTGCTGATTTCCATGCTTGAAGTTTGAAGATAGCCCGTAACACCATACGGTATGTGAAGAAATTTTTACCCTGCCACCTATTCTCTACTGAAATTGGGACTTGATTGGGGATGTTGTAGAGAGAGGATGCGTAATTGAACCATGTATATACGTCATGTATAACACATGATGATTTCCTTGGGAGGAAGGTTTGCTAAAAAGACTTCACTTTAAACCTCAACATATTGAGTGTGTCCCTTTTTTTTCTTGTGAATATATAGCCTCTTCTTTTTCCGTAGGTGCCGCAATATATTTTTTGGACTAACTTCTTCCTATAAGGGTGTTGGCGAATGATGTGAGCCACAGGCTTGTGGAGGGATCTGCAACTACTATCAAACCAAACATTCCGGGTGCAATGGCTAAGTGGGACACTGGTGGGATGATTACGAGTGGAATGGGGAAAGGATTGAAGAGTTGTATTCCAAATTGTTCTGGAAATATATTCAGCTCTTTCCATTGGGAAATGGATATAATTTATACCTTGGAGGTTAGCTATCAAGTTTTTAGTATAAATATCATCAAACTCATGGTCGAAGGAGATATGGGTGGAAGACTGGAAAGTATGAGAGGTGATATGTGCAGCCCCAAGAGTGGGGAGTAGGACCTTAAAAGAAATAGGTGCATGGTCGATGAGGGGTGGGAGAGGTTCCACATAAAGATTGGATATGGATGACTGTAAAGTAATGTTGCTCATGACATAATCCACCAGACTAGCTCTACTAACATGAGGATAACAAGTGAAATCCCCAGACCCAGGAAAACAAGAAAGCTTTCATCATTTGTACATATTATAGACTATTGCCAATTAATTTTTGTAGTTCTGAGAGTGTATCAAACAAAACTTATATTTGGTCCTACGAGATTCAAGGGAATATAATAAAACTAAGTCCACAATAATTAATTAATAGTATTACAAGTTAGGCAACCATTATAGTAGCTAGTATATCCCCATCATATGGATTTCCAAGGTGACTATCTAAAAATCCCTTTTCATTAGAATTTATGGTCCCAACATAGTGTCAATTGTTTCTAGTTTTTTTGTAGTAGATTTTAAAACAACACATAGAATTGAAATAACCAAATCCAAATGGTAATTTTTTTCTCAAGTATAAGATCCTACCCGTCATGGCAAAGAAGGAAATATTCCTAACTTCCTTCCTTAATATGTGAAGGATAGTAAGGGCATGATAAACACCACAAACATTTGAAATGGGAGTCATAGAAATAACATATTCAATAACATCCTCTTACTTTTTCAAAGACTTTATAGAGGTTGAAGAAGAATGGATATGATAAATTTTCCATGGCACATTTTCCCAATGGTCCAATAGACTCTAGAAGTAAGGGCCCACTAGAACAACCTTTTGCCTTACACTCGAATCCACATCAACAAATTTGATACAACCATATCTTTATTATAGCTAAGGAAATGAAAATTAATGCAAGATTTGAAATTTTTTTATTTAAATTCGTTTTTTGACAATTAAAATAAAAAATCCACTTTGAAATTAGGTTGTATTCATGTCTATTATAAAAAAGCACAGAGTTTTCCAAGAATATTTTTCTCGATGAAGGGATCTAAACCAAAATGTTTGAATGATTTAAGGATCCAAGATAAGTAGGCATTATTAAAAAGAGAGGAAACTAATGATAGTTTTTGAAAATGCAAAAATATTTAAAGGGTGCCCGAGAAACAAAGAAATGACTGTGATAAAGTAAGCACCTTGCCAACTCACTCAACTTTTGCTCCAAATCAAAATCTTGAACTATTTCAAATTGTAAGCTATAAATATAAATAATAGAGTTAAGAGGAAAATTAGAATTGATATTGTAAAACAAACTATATCAAGGCACCTATATGCACACTCGTATCCGGAGGTAGAGGCGGATCAATCTAGCCATCATGACCCACTCCTCAGTTCACACGTAGGAGGGCTTCAGATCACTTCTTGAGTGCGAACGGCCGACGGTGGAGGCGGAAGGCGTTGATCATCATATGGGAACCCGACTCATGGTACAAGGCACGCTGCCATAATGGTAAAGCTCTTGGAGATGATTGATATTGTAAATCATTGGCATAAATGGTGGAAATATGCCATATACCATACATCCAATTCCTCCACCAAGGTAAAAAAGAATCAATTTTATGTTTGCTAATTATTTCATCTAGAACAACCTATAACTAACTTTATTAGTTCTCTTCATCGTTCTAGCTGGTGAAACTCAGTCTTCACTTATGGCTAAGAGAAACAAATTATTTGCCTATAGAAATTGTTTTTCACTTTATGAATTCCATGCCTAAAAATATGAAGTGCACTAATCCACGGGAACTTTGCAATATTTTCATCATTTAAATTAATGTTGCATGACCAATATAAAGTGTGGTGATTTTCAAATAAACCTCTCAAAATGCATCATTATTTTACATTAGGAAAGAATTGGTTTTTCCCGCATATTTTCCATTACTTGGTGTCACCTTTGCTAGGAAATACATAAAATATGAAATCACAAAGGCGAGTAATATTTTTTTAATTTTAAGTCAATGAAAATGTGGGTATTAGTGTAAAAGGGGTCCTTAATATTGAGAGGAGGTAGGGTTTGATATATTTAAACAATATTTTATAATTAGAATCTCGTTATCTAATCGGTTCTACAAATTTTCACCAAGATATAAAATGAAACTAGAACTTATTCTCAAATCTAGCCAACATGAAATATCTGAAAATATTTTCCAACTTCTAAGAAGGTTATTTTGAAGAAACCCATCAAGAAGTATAATAGACAAGATTTGTAGTGAAAATAATTGATAACTTGGAACTTTGCTACCAAATAGAGAGGTGTAGTGTGTATGTGGGCCTAAGATGTGTCTCAATATCTTCCACTCCTAAATCATGCATTCTACAAGGGTATCAAGACAACGAATGGGAAACACACATGTACCATTATAAAGGGGGTAGACATAAAGGGGCTATAGTGAGCACTATGGTTGCATATCTTGAGGGCAGTAATCCATACACTAGGCCATCAACCTAGGGTTTCCAAGGCTTGCATTCAAGGTAATGGAAGGAACCCTACACATATATCAGTATTTGGGTGTAGAGAGGTATGGATCAAAAATATGCATAATATAACCAAAACACAAGTGACGATAGATAAGGAGCTGATGATGACTAAGAGTAATATGCTAACTAACATCCAAACAAATCAAATACTAAGCTAACATAACACAATAAAGAAGGAAAAACACTTATCTATATGCAAAATGACAAGAGATGGCTAGAGCAATCACTTTGTACCTGTAGGGTGGTCAGTGATGCATCCATCTGTCTATAGAATCAATATGTTGAGATAGATTCGATATTAGGTGGAGTACGAGAACATCATTCATGTCCTATAATCACTATAGGTGACCTGATAGTGCAAGAAACCATACAAGAAGAAGAGTATATAATCCAATCAAAACAATATACAAGAAAAACTAAGAGTTACAAAAGTAGATGCGAAGATGACACAAAATAGTAGAGCTAATTGAAGTCTGAATGATTTTGGCTTCCTTTTCTTTCTGAATGTCAGTGAGTGGCAGGTATATATAGGACTCCAATTCCAATAGGAAATGATGTCGGCTATAGGAAAATATAATATTGACTCCATCGCCCATGGGCGATGGCATCGGCCATAGGTTCTAAAAAGAGGTAAGGTGTCATAAAAACTAAAAATAGTGTGTCATAGATCATGAATGTGGATAAACAAGATGCCAAGTGATGATATGCAAACAACAAACTATGAGTTTGGTGTACATAATACCTAGGAAGAAAAGGATACCTAGTGCAAGGAAAACTAAGGCTAAGACCAAATAGTGACACTCTATCCATGTAATATCTCTAACATAAAATGGTTACGTGAATAACCATTCCCCATTCTCAACAGGTCCCTTAAGGAACTTGCTCTATAAATAGATGCATCAGTGACCCTTATCTGCACAAAGGAAAATTTTAATACCAGGTATGAAGGATGAAAAGTGAAAAACTAAGTGTGTACATATGCCCCATCCATTGATCACCGCATTTCGCAATAGTGAAACATGTGGTGGTCAACAAAAAAATACAGTTTGTGACACTGATACCAAAAGTAAGTACATAAACAAATGTTGAAGGGACTAGCTGAAATGAAATATATACAGTAATGCGTACCTGTTATTTTCACTCGCCTTGCTACCTGCAGGCACAATCCATGCTGCAAGAACCATGGAGAAGGAAAAGAGAAATGAAACACTAGATGATCATCAATAAAATAAGAAATAAATCACCTAGCTAGGGGCCTATGGGATGAATGTTATGGTCATAAAAAATAGAAGAAAATTGAAGATCATCGAAAATGGTCTTGTAGTAGGTCAATATAAATGGTGTGAGATTATGGTCATAACGTAATAAATAATACGTGTTGCAGATTTTGGCAGTGAAATTGACGATCACGTGAATATTAAGGATAATTGTGACTGAATTTGAATAGAAATTTGGGTTTTATATAGTGAGTTTTGACTTTTTTGGTTATTACTATTTTTGGAATTGACAGAATTGGTCTATGAAATTCCAAAATTTGAGTGCATTTTGACATATGGAACGTGTACGAGGTGGTGATGGAGGATAACGAGGTAGAGCACACAGTGGGGTGTGACCATGGGTGAGTCGTCACATTTAATTAAATTAAATATATCAGAAAGTATTTAGTGTTTTTAATTTTTAGGAGTCGTTACTACGTTAAACTTAGTAAAATTTGTGTTACGAAGTAGGTTAGTACAAGATGAAAGTGGGTTTGGGAGGGATTTAATTTTTATTTTTTTGTTTTGTCGACTTTTGAAAGTTAAAATTTGAATGTCACGGCCACAAATTCGTCAGATGCCATTGGCCCCTTTGGAACATGAGGGTCAATGTCATTAGAATAGAGAAATATGAATCCAAAGGGTCGATGGTGTCTTCCAGGGGGCTGATGACATATGGAATATGATATTATAGTCTGCATGTTTTTATTTTTCACTCAAAAAGTTATTTTTAGAGGTTTGATGTTTGCTTGTCATAATTTTATGGATGCAAGTAGAGTGCATAATCTACCTATAACAAAGCATAGATATGTTACAACTTAGTTTTATGATTTCCATGTTATCATAGGTAGAGGTTTCCAAGTTGTATGTTTGGGGATTTGGGGGCATTATGTAGATTCCAAAACTACCATTGGATATGGATTTATTATAGATGTTTTTGGCCGCATGAGAGACCAGGTCCAAAATATTTTGGAGGTGGACATGATAGGAGAAGATTGGGATCTCCTTCACATTAGAGTATGTAAATAGGATTTTGGGGTTACCTGCAAAGCAATGACCATATATATTATGAACTAGCACTGATGTTGGAGAGAGGAGAGCATTAGACATATGGTATATAGAGAGAAGTACATATGATGAATGGATGTTGTGCATCTGAATCAACACAGTGTATGAAGGAGGGATTTTGGATATCTGGAAGCTATTCATAGGGATTGTGGTGGTACATATAGTGTGCCACAAGGAAGATGGATCCATCAAGTTGTTCTTGGTTACTGTATGTAGAGAATTTGTGGATCCTGGGGTCTTATTCAGCTGGGGCACCACCATATGGGTGCAGTTTGTGCATGATTTCTATAAAGTGCGACACAAAGGCTAGAGGGTCATGGGATTTGTGATATTATTGATGAAATGGATATATGAGTGGTTCGCTATATACAAGATGATAGGGACACCACAGGTAAAAGAGGTAGATACCTCGAGATTACTTTAGTGGGTGCAGGGGAAAAATGAGAGTACTTAGGGCATACCAACTACTATCACAACTCGGTCCAAGTGATGTTATATGGAATCCCTACATAGGGAATATAGATCACGGGCCTAGTTGGCCCAGAGTATATTTATTTGACACCATGATAGAGCATATGGGTCATTATGTTTACATGGTGGAGACTAACATATTGAGTATGGTCCCAAGATATTTTGGGTGACCAATGCGAGAGGTGATACCACCTTTACCACCCTATAAGTGTCATCATGGCAGAGAAGATGTATGAGAAGAGGTACAAATATTATCACTTCGACCTTATAGGATACATACAACATACACACACTGATTGGAGGTAGTACAAGCGTGGTGGGGATGCTTAGGGCCCGCCATATATTATAATAGTTAGGGGTTAAGAGGAGGGATACAATAGAGGATTTGTGGAGTTAAGGTCATAGGATGGAACACGTACGGTCTCAAGACAATTAGGGGGTGTTGGATATTCAATACCATGGCTCAGAGAGCATAAGATTCATTGGTCAAGAGGAGGATTAATCACACCATTTAGGGTTGAAATTTTCCTATATCCGAGATAGATACCAAGACCACGGTGGAGAGGAGATATGGTCCTAGTGCCCAAATATAGGTGGGCACAGTATGTAAGATACAAACCTCATCGTTATGAAGAGGTAGAGGTATTGGGTGACCGAAGAGACAATGATACCATCATGGAAAGACCTAAGCAACCATATATGTGTGATAGTATGTTAGTTAGATAATTTTTTATAGACATATGTAATATGTTTAGTGATGCACATTAGTTTTTAGTTTTTAAAGTGGATGGTGGAGGAGTGGAAGGCGCTGATTAAGAGCTTCAACCATGAGATCCTATACTATGTTTTAGATGTTTAGGATACCGAAGTAATGGCGGATCTAAAAACATTGTCAGTCAGGGATTCAATGATATCATTTCATCTAGTGGAAGATGCCTCCATAACATTGAGGAGATATCAGGATGTAAAGGTACAAGATCCTATCGAAAGCATAGATGTGATTATGAATAGCCTAGTTCAGGTGTAGCTAGCCCTGGTAATAGAGAAGAAATATCAACTAGAAGATGACTAGAGAGCTGTGATGTGGATTATTTCATTAGAGGATTAGTTTTCGAAGGAACAGGGAGATGAATTTAGAGCCTGATCTAGATACCCTAGCAGGGGGTGATGGTTCTTGAGTTATATTGTATATGGACCTGTGAGGGTGATTCGGATGTACTTGAAAGAGTTGGAGGAAAAGATGTTGAAAGTGGTTGAAAAAATCATGGAACATCTCCCTGTTCCTTTGACAACTAATCCTCTAATGAAATAATCCACGTCGCAGCTCTCTAGTCATCTTCTAGTTGATATTTCTTCTCTATTACCAGGGCTAGCTACACCTGAACTAGGCTATTCACAATCACATCTATGCTTTCGATAGGATCTTGTACCTTTACATCCCGATATCTCCTCAATGTTATGGATGCATCTTCCACTAGATGAAATGATATCATTGAATCCGACTGACGGTGTTGTTGGATCCCCCATTACTTCGGTAGCCTAAACATCTAAAACATAGTATAGGATTGAATGATATCATTTCATCTAGTGGAAGATGCATCCATAACATTGAGGAGATATCGGGATGTAAAGGTATAAGATCCTACCGAACTTCCACTACCTCACAGTGAGAAACATCTCAATTAATTATGACAATAATGAAAGTTCCTCTTGCATTGTATCATAGTCTACTCTTTGAGTTGTGTCTTTCCTTTTATACTAGTGTGTTTGCTTTTTTATTCTTTTGCTTGGTTTTTGATGTGTTTATTTTTTTATTCTTTTCACCTCCTTGGCCCATTAGATTGACAGTTCAAGATTTTGGAATTTATCTTCCTTTGAGTTACTAAATAAACTCCCCATTTAGAGCCAAGTGTTAACCCATTTTTGAGTTTATCGATAAAATGGGGATAACCAATCGGATTTCATGTTGACGAACCTATTGAAAATCATCTCTCATCCAAGTATTGCTTCGAAAATGCCTTCTTTTTTCCTTTTTGTTGGATTTCGGGGCTCCCTTAGCATTTTTCATGCTTTATGTTAGATTATTTCCGCCCTTGAAAACCGACACACTGCATCCTTTTGGGTTTTAGGTTCCGAATGCACCGAAACATCTCATCTTGAAAATACATACAACATGTCATTTTTTTAACCTGAAACCCGAAACCCAAAACATTACACCTTGTCGACTTTTGGCTTTTCATACATCAGATTATGGTGAACATATTACATGCCAAATGTTTCCTATTTCCCAAACTTGATTTCTGACTCCCTTCTGGGTTCCTTTGTGTCTTTCTTTCAGGGCCCCATTTCATTCTTGCATGAGGTGTTGTCGACATTAAAAATTTTCTCCGTAATTTCTATTTTATTATGTATGTATTAGGAATAGGATGTTGTTAAGTATGATTAGTAGTGGCATCGATAGAAGATAACGACACACAAGTCGATCGACGGTGCCACCAATAAAGTAGAGTACGGTAACAGTCAAAGTACAATAGGAATGTTGTAAAAAGTAAATATTTGTTGTAAGTGGTCTAGTAATGTTAAAATGTCAAAGTTGGGGTAAGTAGAGAAGTAGGGTCTACATGATTAGGAATTAGAAATATTATATTTGTAATAAGGACAAAGAGTGATGCCATAAATATTTTGTGTATTTTATTTGTGGAAAAGTCTAAAAAGGTGGAACCCATGTGAGATGATAAGGTTTATCTTATCTTAGAAGATAAGCCTACATGTAAAGGCAAGAGTTTAGGCATGGAATATGATTAGCCGGAAGAGATTTCCTATCCTATCTTAGAGATAGGGTGGATAAGCCTGAATTCCTATAAATAAAGAGGCCACCCCCTCATTTAGCATAGAAGGAAGTAGTGAGAAATATTGTATGAGTAAGTGTGTAAAGGAAGCCATCATTTTGAAGGTGTGTTAAAGAAGCCATTAAGAGGTGTAATTGTGAAGTTTCTCCCATAGTTATTGTTGGAAGGCAAGTGAAGTCAGTAACACTTGAAGTACCTCATGGGTGAGATTGTAACAATTTCATGTTGATATTATAATTTACACTTATATTTCAGATTTATCATCATTCTTTCTTATCATAGTCTATGGTATTCTTGTGTTATGTTTGTTGTTGTGTTTCCAGATTCCATCCACCAAACTAAAAGTTGTGCATTAGTAAATAATCATAGCACGAGGAGTTCCGGTAAAGAATTATCATAGTGCCGGATTGGTGTTGACATTTTGGTTCCATTGCCGGGACCATTCCTCGTTGGTAGATTTTCTGGAGAAATATTCCCACTTAGTCAGAAATCATTTGGAGGGTAACCTTATTTTTACTGTGCATAGTAGTTACCATGGTAAAGTCATTTTTACCATGAATAGTATTTACCACAGTAACTTTACTTTTACCGTGAATAGTATTTACCACAAGTAACTTCACTTTTTACCGTGAATAGTGTTTACCACAGTAAAGTCAGTTTTTATCGCAATAAGTCAAGTTTTACCATAGTTTACCGTGGTCATTCCTATTTTACTGTAGAAAGGTGTAAAGTCACTTTCTATTGTAGTGAGTCCAATTATTTGTGCACATAAGTCTTGTTGATTGTACTTTTGGGTTGGTATTTCACTGTGGTTACTTTTTAAAATGGGGAAGATTCCTATTTTTTCAGCCCAATCTAATGAAGATGCTTCCTCTTTCATTCAAGAGTTTAAACAATCTTGCATTTGTAATGGCCTCATAAGAAGGGAACAATGGACTGAATTTTTTCCTACCTTTTTGGATGGTTCAGCTCTTAGGTGGTTTGAAACACTAGGTGATAATGTGAAAAATTCATGGGATTTATTAATTGAAAGTTTTCTTGAAGAATTTGGTGAACAAAAAAAATATGCAGATCTCATGATCGATATCACAAAGCTATCCCAAGGAGAGAAGGAGAAGATAAGGGATTATCATGCTCGTGTTCTAGAGCTAAGGAGGAAGCTCGATGCCCAGATCTGGAAGGAAGGATTAACGGATGGGTTGATGAATGGCGTGGATAATCTCCTCTGTAAGCACTTCATTCTTGGGATGAAGCTAGAGATCAGACAACGAGTGAAGTATGACCACCTAGCTACCATTGAACAAGTAAAGGAGATTGCAAGAAGGCAAGAAGAAAGCATGGAAGAGGAGCCCAAAGAAATTGTTGCTAAGGTAGAGCCTACACCAACACCTTTGGTCCAAAATCCACAACCACTCTCGGTGAGCATAAATATTTTCCCTAGTACATCTACTGAGTATGAAGATCTGCTCAAGAAGATGGGTCAGCTAACTATTAATCTTCTTCAAAGAAAGGAATTTAGTTCTCAGGGAGGAGATAGAGGTCCAAAAAGAAATATAATTGAAGTTGTATGTTATGGTTGTCATAAAAAGGGTCATTATAAGTATAATTGTCTAGATAGAGCTTCTACATCTAGTATAAGAGATAATGATAAAGGAAAAGCACCTGTGAATTCTTTTGATGTAATAGATAGGAGCATAAATAATGAAGTAGATGTGTTTGTAACAAAAAGAAAGAAAGAAAAAGATAACCAAGATGGAAATGATCCTAAGAAGATGAAAGGAGAAACTAGTAAGAAACATAGGAGAAGAAAGTTGGGTGTGCAAGATTTTCTAATTTCACAGGGACAAGGACCATACTCCATCTTAGAAGATCTATCCAAAAGGCTTGCAAATATTATATATGGTCAACTTTTGGCTATGTCTTCTGAGAAGAGGCAGGAGCTGCGAAGTGGACTCAATGCTCACGAAGTAAGGAGGTTGAGGTACCTTTTTTGGAGGCAGAGGCGGATCCCTACACTCCACAAGCTGAGGTATTATGTAATGGTGTTTCAATTCATGATGTCTTAGTTGATGGAGGTGTTGCAGTTAATGTAATGACCGAGTTTGTAATGAATATGTTGGGTTTAAAAATTGATCACCCCTAACACTTATGTTAAGGTCATTAAATAAGGGAAAAACTAAACCAGAAGGTGTTGTTTCAAATGTGGCAATATATGTTATGGGTGTTGTATGTGTGGTAGACTTTCAGGTGATGAAAAATGGTATTATTGCGTACCCAATGTTGTTGGGAAGGCCATGGCTAAGGAGATTTCATGCAAGAAACTACTGGAATGAAGGCTTCATGACACTTAGATGTGGCAGAGAGAGGGTGAAGATAAACGTGATCCTTCGGCATCATAAGGCAGAACCTGTGGATTCAAGTGATGAAACTGATGATTAGACATCCTCTGATTACTCTAGTATCAGTGAAGTGGACACAGAAGATGAAGAAAGTGAGGTTAATGTTTCGGTCATGGATATCCTTCTAGTCACACCGACTCATAAACCCATAAGATTATCTGAAGAAGTTGTTGATCGTCTCCAACAAATAAAGATTGGTGATGCAATGATGGAGAGTGAGAAGGAATCCTACCTCTAGCTCTTTCGAAGGTACATACACCTATTCACTTTTGATTACAAGGAACTTTGTCAAGTAAGTTGGGTAGAACATTCTATTGAGCTGGTAGATGGTGCTAAGCCCATAAAGTAAATGCCATATAGAATGAATCCTAATTTTTCCAAGACTGTAAAAGAAGAAATAGATAAGTTGCTTGATGCAGGATTCATATTTGCTATGGAGAATTCAGAATGGGTTTCTCCCATTGTGATTTCAATAAAAAAGAATGGGAAACTACGCATTTGTGTTGATTATAGGAAGCTCAACAAGGCAAAAAAGAAGGATCATTACCCTCTTCCATTCTTAGATCAGATCTTGGATGAAGTAGCTGGCCAAGAGTGCTATAGTTTTGCTGATGGATATAACGGATACAACCAAGTTCGTATAGCAGAGAAAGATCAGCTGAAAACCACATTCACCACTCCTTGGGGAACGTTTGCTTATAGAGTTATGCCTTTTGGGTTGTGTAATGCTCCGGCAACGTTCTACGCTTGATGAATAGGGTGTTTGAACCCTACATTGGGAACTTCATCAGAGTATTTCTGGATGATTTTTGCATCTATGGGAGCAAGATGGACCACACCGCACTGAGATGGAGACAATATTTCAAAGGTTAGATGAAGCACAAGCCTCACTAAACCCTACAAAGTGTGTCTTTGGATGTTCTAAAGGTGTTTTGTTAGGGCATGTTGTATCCAGAGATGGTATTGGTACTGATCCTGATAATGTTTCAAAAATCAAAGAGTTACCATTTCCTATGAATAGAAGTAAGTTGAGATCATTTTTAGGCCATGTGGGTTACTATAGAAGGTTCATCAAGAATTTCTCAAAGATTGCATAGCCACTAACCTAATTCTTGAAGAAGGATGTTACTTATGAACCAGGAAATAATGTGCATGAAGCTTTTGAACAACTGAAGGAAGCCCTGGTGTCTTCACTTGTTTTAAAGAATCCAGATTGGAGCAAGCCATTCATTGTGTATACTGATGCCTCAGATGCAACACTAGGAAGTACTCTGAGCCAAAAGGATGAAAATGGGAATGATCATCCAGTTTACTTTGGGAGTAGACAAATGAGCAGTGCTGAGGTAAATTATACTGTAATTGAAAAAGAGGCTCTAGCTATCATTTTTGTTGTAAAGAAGTTTAGAAATTACTTGCTAGGGAAGAAATTTATAGTTGTAATAGATCATCAGGCTCTAAAATATATTGTAAATAATCCTAACCCATCAGGGAGGATAGCAAGATGGATAATTTTGCTACAAGAATTTGAATTTGATATTATAGATAGGCCAGGAAAGAAGCATGTCAATGCAGATGCACTCTCTCGAGCCTATGATGGTTTAGGTTCATCTTGTGATGATGATGATTTCCCGATGCAACATTGTTATCCCTTGACACAATCCCTAGTGAATACATAGATATTTGGAATTATTTGAATGAATTCAAGTTTCCTGATGGTGCCAATGCAAAGATTAAGAGGAAGATTACTCAAGCCAGTCATCCATATTCTATTCTGCATGGAGTATTATTTCGAATAGGACCTGATGGACAGTATAAGAAGGCAGTTGGACGTGATCAAGGGAAGGAGCTGATAGAAGAATTCCACAATGGTACATGTGGAGGAAACTTCTCTGGACAACTTACAGCAAGAAGGATCTTGGATGCAAGTTATCACTGGCCCACTCTTTTTAGAGATTGTTATAATTATTATAAGACGTGATATTTGTCAAACACATGGTAACCGTAAGACTTCATCAGCTCCATTATGCCCTATTCTTCCACTTGGTCCCTTTGAAAAGTGGGGAATAGATATTGTAGGTCCACTTCCAACTACCCCACGCCAAAATAAGTATATTGTAGTTGCCACAAATTATTTAACCAAGTGGGTTGAAGCTAGGACATTGAAAACAACTTCCATGGATGAAGTGGCAAGGTTCATATATGAACACATTGTCACCAGATTTGGTTGCCCATTAGAAATTGTAATCAGATCAAGGAAGCCACTTCATTAATGAGGTGGTAGAAGCCCTAGTCAACAAGTTTTCTATTAAGCATAGGAAGGAAACAACATACAAGCCAAACACAAATGGACAGGTGGAACGAACAAATTTTTTGTGTTGTGTCAAATTCTAGCAAAAGATGCAGCCTTGTAGGTACATAAGTGGGATAAAAGGATTCATGCAGCATTGTGGGCATATAGGGCAACATCAAAGTCAGCAACAGGATACTCCCCATTTCAGTTGGCTTATGGCATTGATCTAGTTCTTCTTATTGAGTTTGATATTCCCACTGTGAGAGTTATGAAAAAGGAAAGGATGGATGAAAGTGATTCAGTAAAAGAAAGGTTGGTGCATCTTCATTTGCTAGAGGAAATGAGGGAAATAGCGAAGGATACAAGCTATAAGAAAAAAATGAAGCAGAAGGAATACTTTGATCAAAAGATCCATTGGTCTCCATTTCATGTGAATGACTTGGTTCTAGTATATGATTTTAGATACAAAAAAAAAGGCAGAGAAAATTTCTTCCCAAATGGATAGGGCCCTACAAAATAACAGTTGTGCATGAAAATGGTACATATCGACTGGAGGAATTGGATGGCACTCCCATTACGAAATGGGTCAACCATGACAAGTTAAAGATTTTCCAAGCACCAGAATAGTCTACTCGAGGACGGAGTAGAAGCTAGGAAGGGGGAAAATGTCGACATTAAAATTTTCCTCCGTAATTTCTATTTTATTATGTATGTATTAGGAATAGGATGTTGTTAAGTATGATTAGTAGTGGCATCTGATAGAAGATAACGACGTCGTCAGTACGGTGCCGCCAATAAAGTAGAGTACGGTAACAGTCAAAGTACAATAGGAATGTTGTAAAAAGTAAATATTTGTCGTAAGTGGTCCAGTAATGTTAAAATGTCAAAGTTGGGGTAAGTAGAGAAGTAGGGTCTACATGATTAGGAATTAGAAATATTATATTTGTAATAAGGACAAAGAGTGATGTCATAAATATTTTGTGTATTTTATTTGTGGAAAAGTCTAAAAAGGTGGAACCCATGTGAGATGATAAGGTTTATCTTATCTTAGAAGATAAGCCTACATGTAAAGGCAAGAGTTTAGGCATGGAATATGATTAGCCGGAAGAGATTTCCTATCCTATCTTAGAGACATGGTGGATAAGCTTGAATTCCTATAAATAAAGAGGCCACCCCCCTCATTTAGCATAGAAGGAAGTAGTGAGAAATATTGTATGAGTAAGTGTGTAAAGGAAGCCATCATTTTGAAGGTGTGTTAAAGAAGCCATTAAGAGGTGTAATTGTGAAATTTCTCCCATAGTTATTATTGGAAGGTAAGTGAAGTCAGTAACACTTGAAGTACCTCATGGGTGAGATTGTAACAATTTCATGTTGATATTATAATTTACACTTATATTTAGATTTATCATCATTCCTTCTTATTATAGTCTATGGTATTCTTGTGTTATGTTTGTTGTTGTGTTTCTAGATTCCATCCACCAAACTAAAAGTTGTGCATTAGTAAATAATCATAGCACGAGGAGTTCCTGGTAAAGAATTATCATAGTGCCATATTGGTGTTGACAGTGTCTTGTGTAGTCAAACTTCCACCCCTTAGTCAATGAATTTAATGATAGGTAGAGTTGGTGGCCACATGTGTCGGCTTATATGTAATTAATGTGAGTTCATCTATAAATAGGTAGGATTTCCACATCACTTGTGCTTTTTACCTTCTCTACTATTCGATTTCCCTCTTTATTTCACATCATGTAAACTCAGTTGGCATTTTCTTGGATTTTTCCTTCTACTTCGTCCTTTGGTAAGAATTATCCTTCTTAATATGTTTCTTTTGCATTTTTTTGGGTTTTTAGTCTTATTATTTGTCGCATTGATGATTCGTTTTCATTTTCTCAAAATATTTCAATCCTCTCTTGTCTATTATTGCAAAAAAATTATTTTACCTTAGTATTAAGTGATAACCTTATTAGGTTTTATATTTACTCCTTATGGTAAGAACTCAAAAAATTTCAAATAGAAGAAATCACTTGGTGATTTATAACTTAAAATTTCATTTTGGGTTTCTTCCTTGTTGAAGCAGGTCAAAACCCCGAAAGTGTATCAAAAAAATTCAAGTGTCAAGTAAGGATGTTTCCCCACTGGTTGGTCAGAGTTCCCACAATTCTGAGCATGCCTCTTTTTCTAATAGTGTTTCGGGTTTCAAAGGTTGTTAGTCAGGATCAAAATCCTGCAAAGTGGATCAAATATCTTGCAAAGTGTCAAAAAAGAATAATTCCCTAACTAGTTTGTGAGGTTTTCCTTGTTGTTCAACACAGTCTCTTTTCTGAATAGTTCATTAGACTGTCTAGGGTGTATTACAGAGGTTAAAACCCGAACTTCTCCTAGGAATTTTTGGAAGGAGTTGCAACTCATTTCTTCAATCCTCCATGTCTGATTCAGGTAAAGAATAGGGTAAAAAGGACTCGTCTAAGGAGATGAAATACAAATATCAAGGATTTGTACCTCCCTCTAATATTAATTCTAATTAGATATTAGATACATGGATTTAAGACATATTGATATGGAAGAATTTTGGAACAAAATGTAGATTTCCTCTCATACTGCATGGATGTAATGTATTTGTAACAATGGATTACCTCTCGCCGTAACTTTCCCAATTTCCACTCAGTGTCTAGAGTTTATCCTTTCATGTGTCAATCATTACAACTCAGACATAAGGACTGTTCAAAATCAAGTTGGGGAAGTTGTGATTAGATTAGAAATTGATTACTTTGATGATCTCCTTAAGATCCCCAATTTCACACTGTATGTCAAGGAAAATCCTAAAAAGGCTAAAAAAACTTGGAATATAAGTATGGACGATTATATCAAGCATATTAACAAGAAAAAAATGTTGAAACCCAAGCCCTCCATATCAAGGTTTCCTAAGATAGTTCCTCAAAGTTATTTCATCATAGAGATTGGTCAAATTATTACAATTCTCAGTAGAGTTTTCAAACTCCCCAAGGCTAAAGAGTTATAAGGATGGATGTACTAATTCCTCACCATCATACGTAAAAATGAATAATTCTTTGACTAGGGTAAATATATCGGTGATGCAATCAACAACCAAAAGAGGGAGGTATTAATCACTGAAAATTTTTATATGATGTCATATGTTGTCTATGTTATAGCTAAAATGAGGTATTTTCTAGGTTGGACATAGTAGGGTCAAGGCCTACCGACTATGTTTACAAGTATTACCCCTAATTGTCTCTTAATGGAAGTAGAACTCGTTTTCAAATATTTATCGATGTTTTCTTCTACAATATCATTTGTAAATTACAACCCAACCTCTCTAAGAAAAGGGTCATCGATGCTACCGGAATGAGGTATCTCATTTGGGTTTCATATTTTTCCAGTTTGAAAAGTTCACCTATCTTCAGGTTGGAGAATTCCATGGTTCCCCAACTCATCTCCCTTAATTACCGAGTTACAAATGGATCCTTATGAAATTCATTAGACAATTATTGTATCTTCACAAGTTCCAATAAAGAAAGAACAAACAAGGAATCCATTTTCCAATATCTATCGGGAGGTATACTTACACTTCTGTGGTCAAATCCAAAAAATTTAGCATTGAAATGGAGGAAGAAATAAAGAAGGTAATGCCTCCTAGACTATGTTTTGACTATCATGGCATTATCAATTCCTTTGAAACAATGCAATTTCACATGCCTGACTCGGAAGATATTTGGGTCGATTGTAAGGATGAGGTGGTTGTTAGGTGAAAGGATAACAATAGGTTAACCCTGGATGAGATTAGATATTTAAATCTCATTGATGTTCCAGAAGAATTAGTCGATGATGGAAACATCATGGAACCTATGTATGAGAAAATGGATGGTAATAATGTGGGTTTCCCTCTAATTGATTGGTCTATCAAATAAACCACATCAATTTAGGATAGATCTACCTAAATCATACTTTGAACCAACACATGGTTGTACTCATTGGGAATTCATCCCAAGGATCCCCAGTTCCCAAAGCTACAAGTCACTTATGTGTCGAGGTTGGTACCTCTCATGATAAAAACAATAAAAGTGAGGATTCTACATATAAATTGAAGTTTAAGTTTTACAACAGTGGAACCAAGCCTCTTCCTCCTTCATCTATTGTACCCACTTCATATGTTGTTGTGATCAAATCTCATTTTCCCTTGTATACAGAATAAGATCCAGTAAGCACTTTAGCTACTCATCTTATTACCTCTTCCCCCCTCATCAATCATGTTGTCCCCATAATTACCCAACAAATTCAGGAAACTTTTTGGTCCCATCCCCTCCCCACGTTTCCTCTCCTCTGCATTTTACCTTATAGATCTCATCAGTCTCTACATCTGGTGATCTTTCTCCTCCTTATTCACCTCCATGGCCTTCATCTCTACTCGTATCTCTAATGCCAAGTTTTTTCTCATCCCTTTGTCCCTTTTAGTGTGTAAAAGGTATGACTTTGGGGTCTCCCCACATAACCCAACTTCTATCTCCTTCTACCACCCCTTTGTCTATGCCTTCTTCCCCTCCCACATCTTTTGCCATTTTCATAGATATTATTTCGACTCCTCCATCCTTTGTAAACACCTTTCTCACTCCCCCTAGTACCACTTTGATTATTATCACTCATCCCCATGAATCACACTCTTCCTATGTTCCCTCTTGGCTAGCTAGCTAAACTTTGAGGAAGAGGAAAATGGTTCTCCCCCCTGAGGCCTTCGTTTTAATTTATTTAAATCTTGTACCTTCATGTTCATCTAAGAAACTAAATATCATTTCCTATATCACTATCGATGCATCGGGTCAAAGTTTTACATAAATTGGTGTACTTGCTACACACAAAACCAAGGAGGATATTACAAACTCGGATTATCAGATTACAAAGGTAGATCTTGGAAATGTTACCAAATAAGGTGCACAAAAGGATGTGTAGGTAACCATGGACAATATCTTTAAGAAGCTTAGGAAAACCAAAGCTTCAAAATATGATTTGAAAGAAAAATTTGACCAATTTACAGTTGTTTTGCTCAAGCTCTATAAGCCTAGGTATATCCAAATCCCATCTCATACTCCTACTCCAATCTATTTTGATTTCTTGTCTGTACATAAAATGGAAAATGTCAGTTAAAATGTAGGGCAGTAGACAATCGAGTAAAATGCTTCCTGACTCAAGGAAAAATAATTATCAAAGATGTTGTAGATTCCTAAAACAATGTCAAGAAGGTGAGGCTGAATGTTGAAAATATGAATAATGAAATCATAAAAGGATGTGGAAATTAGGATTTGACTTTGGAAGCTCTTAGTGAGCTCAAGAAGATCAATTCTGATATCTTGATCAAAGAGGCAACATTGGATGATGTAGACATGTATTTCGATTTTTGCAAGGCCATTGAATTTTGAATTAAGATCCTTCACAAGGCTTGCGAGAAAATCCAAAATGACAATTTTGAGGCAATTGACACTACTAGTGACATTGATGATGAATTGGACAATATTGTAAAAAATGTCTTAAATGGAAGCCTGAATATATTACCTGTTGATGAGCTATTTAAGTGGTTTAAGGACTTAATTGAGGAGTCCTCAATTGAAAATGATTTCAATATATCTGCCATTGTCAAGCTGATTTTATGTGAAAATGTTATGAGTAATTTGTATAAATTTTAGAGGAAATATTAGAATCTTCCAGGAGAGATGGGAAATGTGTACAAGATGTGAGATGTCCTGAAATGATACTCCTGCAAACTAGATGAGAAGGAAACATAAGAGATGATCCATAAGTTTTATGAATTTTTTCAAAAGCAAGCTAGGACCAATGAAGAGAAATAAAAATATAATTGACAATCTTGATCACATTATTTTCTTTTTGCATCAGATATGTATTTTTCCATAATGTTGAAACATCTTTTGAATTTTCAAGGTTGACTAGGTCATTTTGTGAGAACTAGACAAATGGACACTTATGTTTATTTATTATCTTTAACATGTAGTTCAAATGGTTTCCTTGTTTCTCTCCTTCCCTTCTCTATAAATGTAAAATGTTGTGGCATTATTAAGGGTTGGAGATTTTTACATAATATAGATCTTGGAGTTGAAGAGACAAAAATATTTTGTGTTTTCTATCTTGGTGTTGAAGAATACAAAATTTATTTGTTAAAAAATTTTTTTGTGGTTATATATTTTTCATTTAAGGTATTGTTCCTATGTTCAATGCATTATATGGTTCTTTATTTCAATATCTAGTTTATTGCATCTTCAACAAGTTATTACTATTTGATCTCGTGTTATTATATTTCAATCTACATTTTCTTAAGAGAAAGCACATCCGTACTTATTCTTTTCTCATTCCAACTCCCCCGTCACTTTTCTTCTATCCTTATCTACATTTCTTTCTATAAAGAATAAATCTATTGGGATGAGATCCCAACCCCAAATGGTTAGAATAGTGTGAATATTGTAAATACTCTTTGGTGTGGGTAGATTAGTAATATACTGTGGTTGAACATCATATTTTGTCTCTGAAAAAATCTAACAAACAAGTATTGGTGACTCTACCAGGGAATACAGAAATATAAGACTAATTCCATTATACTATTGACGACTTTGTATTTTCTTTATTCTATTGTTTTTTTCCAGGGTCAAGCTGGAAGAAAGGTCTTTACTCGTGTTTGTCGAGTAAGTAGTGAAGTTGATACTTTTTTTGATTTGCTGCAACAACATAATTTTAATCTCACACTAGAAAGGAGGTCCTTTGGACATACAAACAGTTCATCTCTTGTGCATAGGAATTGTACTACGTAAGAATAAGATACCTCAAAGTAGCTTGTAGAGAAATTTTATTGAGTGATAATCGAACTCCTATACATACAAATTTCAAAAGGATGGCTGGACAAAAACAACCTTTGGTACCTTGGGCTCCAAATATTGGTCCTCTTGCATTGGCTCAACCATTGCATGAATTTACACATGGTTCATGTAAGAATTTCCTAAAATTCAATGGTGACAGAAAGCAACACCCCGATGAGCACATAGATGCATTTTTTGTAGCTAGTGTAGTTTTGGGAGTAGCTCACGAAGATGTATCTTTTTGGCTTTGTGTTGAGATACTTGAGGCACTATTGCAAAATGGTTTTATCACCTTCTTCCTGCATCTAACAACAACTGGGCCACTATGAGATTGAGGTTTGAGGCCAGATTCAAACATGTATAAGATGCACATGCATCGTTAGCAAAACTCACAAAGATGAAGAAAGAATCACATGATCCTATGCTTGATTTCGTGTCCAAGTTTAATAAGTTGATCCATAAGATCTTAGAACGTGCAATTCCCACTCTTTAAAATAAAAAAGTTCTTCTTTGTCAATGTGCAACTTTCTGAAGTAAGTTTATTACTAATAAGGTCAAATATTCTGAATTTACCACCACATAGTCTATAACAATAGATATTAAAGATGATTTAATCATGGTTGGAAAGATTAGGAGAGACTATTCCAAAGATAAGAATTAGAGAAATTATAAAAGTACAACTGATCCTATGAACTAGAGAATAGAAAATGACTTGTTGAACCTTAAAAAGTAGATGTCCCAGAATGTACCAAAAACTCCTTATCTAGATATTCCCTAGAAGAACATTAACAATAACAATGGTGCACCTTCCAGATAAATACATCATTTTCCAGCCGCATAACCTAGGTTGTCCATTGAAGCCCCTCCTATTAATGTTGTCAGGGAAGTAGTGGATGAAGGGGAAGAAGTAAGTGATGAAGTTGATGACAACTTTGAGTCTTACAGTTATGCTCTTGGGTCATACAATGAATCGAATGACAACTCCAATAGAGGGTACATGGAATATGAAGAAGATGATCACGATGCTAGTGTTCAATCTTTCATTTTTTTACTCAATCTCAAAATCCAAGGTAAGAAGTGGAGAAACCTAGAGAAAAGGAATACTCAATTACTATTGCTAAAAGAGGGACTCTTTTTCTCATTCAACCAAAAGATAAATGTGTTGTTAAAAAGGATATCACCAGATCTAATTTCCCATTTTCTGTTGTTCCCAAGACAATTCCCTCTAATACACAAAAATATTAAAGGATACGTACCTTCAATTATCCGGTCCTACACTACTTTCAACATCATTGATCATGGAAAAAGAACCAAAATCTAAATGTTAGAGGCAAAGTACCTTCAGTCCAATCTAGAGAAGTTTGAAAGGCTCGCCAAGTTCATTAAAATTAAATCCACAGTGCTTCCTGATGCTTCATCTAGAGGGATCCTTCCCAATCCTCCACTTCCATCCTCTCAAAATAATATGACCTCAACCTCCTCAAGAAATATTAAACCTTTATATTTGTCTCTACTTATTGTATGCATGATAAAGAAACTAAAATAATTGAATGAAACTAACACCTAGTAGTTACAAATAACAAAGCTAATCTAACATAAACATCATGATAAATCTCAAAGTAAATAACTAATCTAATGCATCAACATGAATAAAACATCTAAATGTTAAGCCATCCCTTGAAATTGGATGTGATTTATAATGTATGATTTCTAATTAATATGAACCTATTTAGATCATAAGCAATCAATTTATATGTTATCTCCAAGTGAGGAAAGGATCTCACCAAAATGGCTTAATGGCCATGTTTGGATCTTCCTTTACTACTCAACTATGAGAAGAATGGATGCAAATATGAAGGAGCTATTCCAACAATGGTGGAGAATTCTCTTATTAATATGCCTATAGTAATCAGAATGTTTGAAAAGGTGTAAGGTGTGAAGGTGTATGTGAGGCTCTTTATATAACTTTCCAATTCGGGAGAATCTTGAATCCTAGTGAATGTGGGAGAAAGGATAAAGTAGATTTAGAAGGGATAATATTGATTAGAGGAATTAACAAGTTATTAGCAACTCATGGGAGTTGGAGATGATTTAATTAATCAACTAGGATTAATTAATAGGCTAGAATAAGCTTAGAAAGCTATTTAGAGGGAAATATGTATGATTTGGAGGATTTGAAAGAGGGATTTAACCAATAAGAAGGTTTATTGAGTAAGTAAAGGATTAAAAGTCTTAATTAACTCATAATAGTTAATTAATGGATTGAATGAGGATTATAACTAATGAAGTGTCGTTAATTGACATCCAGAGTGGGATAAAGACTAGTTAATTAACGAAGTGTCATTAATTGAACAAAATGGAGGATAACATTAGTTAACTTATGGGAAATCAATAATTGTGATGAAAATGATGAGAAAGTGGATAGTTAATACAATTTTAGTATTAAAACTATGTGTAGGCATATTTTAGGTGTCTACATTTTCCCCTCTTTGGGGTGGCATAAGTGACACCACTTCATAGATAGTAGACAATTATAAACAAGTAATTTTTGAAGGAGTGAAAGAAAATTTATTAGAATAAAGGATGCCCCCTCGAGTGTCTATTGTCATGTGGATCGTGTGTACCGTTGAATTCTTTGAAAGATCTCGTGCAACGTTGGATCATCCCCAAGGTGTGGGACCTTGTTTCCTTAGGATGAACCTCCGGAAAAGGCCAGATTCCTTTGGAACTTGGGACAACCGATTTAAGATCGAAGTACACAACTAAAAACACTTTAAATGATTCTAATCTACTCACTTCATGAGGTTTAGGGTTAGAAATAACAAATGAGGAAAATATGGTGATACACCAAGAGTATAACTAGATAATCATATGATCTTCACACCGAGAAAGGGTTAATTCAGAAAGGATAAAACAACCATCACAATCTAATTCTCCTATTTCTATTTAGACAGGGTAAATAATAAACCACGAGACAAAATAGCATACATTCCCTTATAAGACCCCAAACATACCTAACAGATAGATCAAATTTGTTTGACTACACAATCAACAAATCATAACAATATAAGACATACACATGTCAAGAATCCCTTTCAATTTATGATAATTAATGATAAAGAAAATTTATAATAGAAGGAATACAATCTATCCACAATTGATATTCAAGATAATCACATAATTTTCCCATGATTGAAATAAGATACTTTGAAATAAAGGTAAGTTAATCACTTACACTAAGGAATTGCACATCCACAAAGCATAAATTGATCAACCATTAACACGATAAGTCAAAAATTTCACGGAAAAAATATTGTTATGAATGTAATTGAAAGGATTCAAAGTATTCAAAGCACTCTTCCAAGATTGAAGAGTAACTTCCCAATGATCTATCTATATCTAAAAACTTCATGCACTTAACTATTTATAAGTTTTTAGGTTGAGCCATTATAGCTGGACCTTAACCAAAAAATTACTAAAAATAGAATGTAATTAAGTTCCATGGAACATGCTCCCATAAAAATAGCAAAGTGGTTGCAAAGGTTTGACTTAGTCAACCCTGCAACTTGGACTGATCCAAAGCTTGGAACTGTCCTTCCATGGCCACCTAGCTTCAGCTTGGCCCTACAACACCTTCTCCTTCTTTAATTTTCTCTTGCTCTTTCTCCCAGGCAGCCATTTGATGCTTATAGTCGATGAAACACTTGATAATTCCTTGTACTTCCCCTTCCTCTGGCCCACATGCATAATGGTTCAGTACATCTGATGTCTCAATCTCTCTCGCTACCTTGGCTGGGATCCTTTTAAGTTTACTTACCACTTTCTTCAGTCGACCTGTGAAATTTTGGCATGAAACCAACCTATCAATGGAGTCATTATTGAAATTCCTAGTTACCTCATCATCCTTCTTCACCAAATCCTTGAAATTTGACTTAATTTGATCTACTGGAAGAGCATCAATGTTCTCATTGAATAACTTGCAATTGATATTATCAAACTCTTCTAAGATGTCGTTTAGAGCATCCATTATTTCCACATGTTTGTTGTCTAATTTCTTTATCAAATGTTATAACACCTGGGACCTAAATTCCATATATTTCTAAAATTCAAATAACTTAGAAATATCATCGATTACTTCTTCTTAAACAAGTAGATTTGGATACTCCTTTCTGATCTCGCCCCATGTAGTTAAATTCAAATTCGAGTTATTATTATCTTCAAAGAATGCTTCATCCATTCTACGAATGGAGGCTCTTTCAGTATGCAAATCATTATATATTTCAACAACCTCTTTAATCAAAGGATTAGCTTCTTGAAGTATGTGTTTTATCCATCCATTCATTGATCTTCCCTTCTGACCTATCTTCTCAATCTCATGATATGAAATATCATCCAGAGTGGAAGAAATTGTCAGAGCAGTAGTAGTTGAAATATCAGTGGATGGAGTAGGTTGTGTTACTTTTCTCAACAGGGCAGTGAGCTGCTCAAATTTTGCTTTTAGTTCATCCTTAGAAGCTTTGTCCTTATCATACTTCTCAATAAATTTCGAGATCCATTTGCACATCTTTTTTGGCCCCTTCGTGTGTTGCTTTTCCTAGTGAAAATATGGAAATTTGGTAGTCATCGATTCTTTGTGATAGTTTCTTTGGTTTTTCCCTCAACATGAGTAGCAATTTCCATGACCCTTTCTCCTGATTGGTTTAATGATAGATGAAGATGATCTTTGTCCGCTTGTCCTATCTCCTTGGAGTAGGTTCCAACACACTTATATCTATAACATCCACCAAAGGTACTTTCTTCTTTTGTTTTGGAGTCTAGAAAAACAACCATTCTGGTATAGCAGATGTCGATGGAAGTGAAATGACTGAATCAGTACCTGGAGCACTAGACAACAAACCCACTATTATATATAGCTTACATCCAAGATTTCTTGTTAGGAGCTTTCACCCTTGCCCAAAAATCTGGAAAATCAACCTGCCCAAGATCGGTATCTCCTATATTCCCTAAATCTGAAGAAAGACAAGAGTGAGGAGCGACTCTAGGAATGTATATTTCATCTTTTATTTTCCTTTTGTTGAAGAGGTTGACATTAAGTTTGGGTTTCAGAATCCGAAAGGGCCTTTGGAAATTTGTAAAAATAATGTAAAAGTCCCGAAATGCCGAAGTCCAAAAGTCCAAAAAGATTCTAGTTCCAAAGTGCAAAACCTTCAAAAACTCAAAACAACAGATGTCTGAAACTCCAAAAATTAAAAGCTTCTGAACCTCCAGAACTGGAACTTCCAAAAGTTTGAAAAAGGAATCTCTAAAATCCCGAAAATAAAACCTCCGAAAAAAAACAAACCCCCAAACTCTGAAACAACAAACCTCTGAACTCCGAAACAACAGACTTACGAACTCTGAAAAGGCAGAGTTCCAAAAGAGTAGACTTCTGAACTCTGAAACAACAGACCTCCGAACTACGAAATCAAGAAGAACCAAAACACCAAACTTCTGAACTCCAAAATAAGAACTTCCAAAACTATGAAATAAACTTGTGAACTGCGAACTTTTCCGAAGGCATGAAAATAAATTCAAACACTTGGAAAGATTTTGAAAAACTATAATGCAATATGAGTTGGATGCCTGCACATGTTGGATTTTACAACTATGGAGATCAGGAAACATTTTCAAGGAAAACATGGTGGATGACAAGGGTTCCATTTTCAAAACAGAATAAGGAAGAACAAAAGAAAATAAACAAGGAAGAAAAAACTGAAAAATATCATAAACCAAAAAGAAATAACCCAAACAAAATTACCTTGAAAATGACGCCTCGAAAGTACAAAGAATGTAGTAAAAATTAGATTGTCAAAGCAAAAAGTCGGTGAAAATGATAGGTAAAAACTTGAGTTTATATAGAAAAACCTGAAATTAATGCTCGAAATCTAACACATGTGAAGGTTGGTGAGAATTAAATGTTCATAGAACCCGAAGTCGAAACACCAAAATTCTAAAGTTCTGAAATTTGGAACTTCAGAGTTTCAAAATTCAGAACTTGAGAGACGAATATTGTGAAAAGATAATGGAAGACTCAAACCCAAAAGTCAAAAGTTTCAAAATTTCAGAACTTCAGAGTTTCAGACTTTGGAACTTTGAAAGTGAAAATATCGAAAAGTAGATGGGAGACTTTCAAAACCTGAAATTTCAAAGTTTTGAAATTTCAGAACTTCAGACTTCGGAACTCCAGGAAGAAACTTCTCAAAAGGGAAACATAGAATTCTGAAACCTGAAAGTCGAAGTTCTGAAATTTCAGAACTTCAAGTTTTAGACTTCGGAACTCTAAGTTAAAAAATTAAAAATTACCAAAAGAGACCTCCGAATTCTGAAATTCCAAAACCCTGAAATTTGTACTTTCAAGATTTTGGAGTTTGGAACTCCGGAATCAAAATTTCAATTTTAGCACTTTAATCCCCAAAAAGGAAAACCTCAAAATTGAAGCCTGAAATTTTAGACTTTCAAAATTCGAGAGAACCTTAAACACTTTTTTAAACACTTTCAGGCAAAAGATTTTAGAAGAATTTTTTTAATTGACTTTAACATCTTCATTTCAAGGTAAGATTTAAAGGTTAACAATGTCGATGGGGTGATGAAAGAGATCAATCGACGATCGAAAGTAAGAATGTGAAAGAAAATTCAGCACAAACCTAGTAGGTGAGTGCACAATGTGAATGAATAGAAAATAAAAGCTGATATTTCGACAGATAGAAGAAACATGGGGAGAGGGAGAAATGAAAATAATCCTTATTACCCCAGATATTATGGGATAAAATGATGATAATGATGAGAAATGGTGATGAAGAACAATGGCGATGAAGAATAATGGAGAAAACAAGCATATTAGTTGGCTTAGGAACAACTTTGTTTCATCATTTTTCTTACATGATCTACATCATCAATACTTTACTATAATATAAGCATACAAAAAAATTTAAAACAATATGAAAATCCACAATACTAACATTTGTTCATTACTAAAACACTAACTCAAAGCAACATACATAAAATAATGTAGTACGAGAAATTAAACAAGCAAATCAACAAGGAAACAAGTACAAGCAAACATGCTCAAACAAACAACGTCACCAATGGTTTTGTTATCAAGCCTTTGTTCCCAAATTTTCAAATTTAAAAAAATGGTTTAAAATGGCACCCGAGCAAGGATACATACGAGGTGAATATATGGAGGACATATAAGTCCCATGAAAAAATAGTCATGCACTATGAAATTGCCGCAAGCAACTGCTTGTGCAAGGGAAAACAAACAGTGTACGCAAACCAACTTTGTTAATGGATGTAGATTAAAATGATCCCGAGTCATGTGCAAGATCAAGCAAGGACCAAAGAAAGATGTTTTATAGACAAATTTTAATTTTGAGGACGTTGTATCATATAAATGATTCTAGCTGAGTTAATGTTTTTTTACCAATTTTTAATGGGATTTTGAATTTTTACCATGTTTTTGGAATTTTTGAATTTTACCAATTTTTGGATTTTTAATGATTTTTGATGATTTTTTGATTTTAGGGAGAATATGATGTAGAAGAATGATGATGTTGTGGTATATCATCAAAAATCATTGGGAAGCCAAAAATATGCCCTAGGTAGAAGAGAAGGTTGCTAGGAAGCAAAAATATGCCCCGGAGTAGCGAAAACGGTAGATAAATGACCATTTAATAAAAATAATCATAATGATAGAATGCCAACATGTGCTAGGAAGAATATAAAATAAAAATTAGTCATTTTACCCCTAGGAGGCAAGAAAAATGAAGAATGAGTGCTTGGCGGGTATAAATAGAAGGGTGGGAGGGGTAAAATCCATCACGAACCATTTTGAGCTATTTGATCTTATTAAGATTTGAGATAGTTTTCTCTGAGCTATGAGAGAGATGGAGAAAATTCCAAACCTCGGGAATCATGTTGATCGAGTTTGAGAATTTGGGAGGCCTTCTACGAGATGGTGCCCTGGTACGCAAAACAAATTTTTTTATTTTTGAGTACATTAATTAAGTTTTTAGGCTAGAGAAAGTTAGCGGGTTAACGATAGCGCATGAATTTGGGCACATTATCGTGTCTTAGGATGCACTAGCATGAAGGGAATTAAGGTAAAATTAAAACACATGAAAAGGTGTTAAACTAGGTTTTGATTAGATTTATGCACATGCCAGTGTCAAAATGCGAAAGTTAGTGTGAAAACATGCACGCTAGCGTAGGCTTGCACTAGTGTAAAAAATGAGTGCGTAAGCGTGAAAACACATGCATTAGCATGGGTTTGCACTAGTGTCAAAAGGGGTGTGTTAGTACAAAAAGGGTTGTTCTAGTGCAAAACCTGGTTGTTAGAAGCTTTGTAGAGGAAAATTAAAGATGTTTAGACGAAATTGGGAATGATTAGAAGAAAGTAGATGAAAATAGAACACCTTAGGAAGATGTTATGAGAAGAAATGATGTTAATATGTGTTTGAGTAATCTTGCAGGTGGGATTACTCAATTTGGATATGCAAGAGTGTCATGGACTCCTAAAAGGCTACCATCAGACCTTCACTCGATGATATTGGTGAGGATTGATTATCGTTCTGTAGGCTACAACTCTTACTTATATTTCACAGTTGTCATGCATCATGTTGGATCATAGCCTCTTGACTGCCTTAGCAAAGAGGTGGCACAACGAGAGCCATACATTCAGACTGTCGAGTGGGGAGATGATTGTGACTCTAGAGGACATATATCAGATCCTCAGAGTTATAATTTAGGGTAGCTTTGTGACATACGATGGACACGAGAGCGGATCCTAGGGAAGACCTAGGATTTATTTTGGTTACAAGATACACCTCGATAGGGTTTGAGCGTACATTTATACATATGCTTTTAGGATCAGTGGATTACATGTATACCAGTGTATTTGATGGATCTTATCAGCAACTACCTAGTGCCTGATAAGAATGGTACCCATTTTCCTCTCGAGTTGATAGGAGTGGTCCAAAAATTAATGGATGGAGAGGTGTTTTATTGGGATTAATGCATACTTGGACCATAAGTAATGGGATTTACACTTGATTACCTATAGAGGCATGAGGAGCTTGGGACTGTGACATTGCTATAGATTTGGTCATGGGACCACATTGCTATCGAGTTTCCACTCAAAGTGTTATGAGCCGATCACGGATGAGCCATCATGCAAGAGATGAGAGTCATTTGGTGAGGACATCAGTCTCATATGGGAGACACATATTACTATAGAAGTGATTTCAATGATGTTCAGTTGCGGATGGTGACCTAGCGGCCATACTGCTTATACCAGTCGCACGATGATTTCGTTGAGTTGAGTATATCCTAGGTAGATCATTTTGTTATTGGTATCTGCATACACATTGTAGAGTGGTACCATTTCAACAGGGTGCAATAATAATTGGGCCATATCCAAGGTATTCTGGAGATGATATGTGGTATACACGTAAAGCACATGATACTTTCGATTTTGGGCCTCGCATCACACAACAAAGAGCGATTAATAATTACCGAGATGTCTTCCAGTGGTTATGGGACATGAGAGCACAAGTTGTTGATCCGCGGATCACTGGTATATTATGGTGCTATGTATGCTACAAGATATCTTGTGTCATATAACCATACCACATGATGTCATAAATTTGGTATAACCATAATGGCAGTAGGATTAGAGGGTCAGGAACTGAGAGACATGGCCCGATTAGGGTAGTCTGAGACTGAGGTAGAGTTATAGACACATGGCTAGGCTCTAGGTCAGGACCAACACATGGACCAGTACAACCAAAGGGTCCACCCCCACAGTAGCCTTTATAGCAACAGCCTCCATAGCAGCAACCTTTATAATAGCCTCCATAACAACAATCTCTCATCATGCAGCAGGTCCTACTACAGGGTCCGTAGATATAGGTACAACAGGTGCCTGTGATTTATCTTGTATCAGCTCCACCCTCACTACCATGAGTAATGAGTCCACAAATTGCAATGGGTGAGGGTGACGGAGATGAGAATGGTTTGGTGGCCGTACAGGGGCCACTGCAGATACAGGTTCCTAGATATAGACATATTCCAGCAATAGGTGGGCCATCAATGGCCACTTTATAGGTGCAGAGGGCCATGGTCATGAGACAAGGTGATGTAGCATTCATTATAGCACACACCATACAGATACAATTAGAACAAGGTAATGCAAACCAGGTTGTATTGAGGCAATAACTATAACAGGCTATATCAGAGAGGGATTATACTACCGTTATGCGAGATCAGGTCGCAGGTGAGAGAACACAGTGGGGAGCTGAGAGTATTTAACTACATGATGATATTGTTATACTTATAGCAGAGTGTGATGTTCTACATCATGTATCCTTAGCAGGGGAGTTTAAGACTTGGCATATGATTTTGCATCGGCCACAGGGGAGGCCAAGTATTACATGGCTTTGTATCATGTGGTCATGCTAGAGGGATAGAGGGCCATCCCATATAGCCAGATTATAGGTAGTAATTCGATATCCTGATCTCATAGACCATCCAAGTCTACCAGATCTATACATATGCCGCCACCACAACATATTCCTCTACTTTGTTCTAGGGCAGGAATTCCTAGTGTCAATGAGAGTTATGGTTGATTCTCTTATTATATATGTATTTTTGGTATATGCCTCCCAATGAAGGCACATTTTTCATATGATGTATATGTATTGTTTTTATTATGTCTCGAGATGAAGGCACATTTTTATCCATTCCCATGATGACGTATTTTGTATCTGATGTATATCGAGACACATTTTGTATATGGACATTGACATTTGATATGGATTTATGATGAGGGACTTATATAATTTATCACATTTTTTTATGAGATAACATGTTTAGCCCATGTTTTTATTATAGTCTATGATGAAGGGGATAAAATTATCCATATTACCCCATTGATGATATTATATGATGTTATCGTAGCATACATAGTAATTTTCATCCGTATGATGATGTAGCTTAACATTGATTTATATGTGATGATGTTTAGATGTGATGATAGATGATATGGATGGTGAAATGATAACAAACTAGACAAGAAAACAAAATAAACACAAGCAAAATTTAATTAAATCTAATACAACAACTCAACTATTTACAAGTATGCAAGATAAAATGAATCCAATGAACTTCACAACAGATTAAATTAAAACTTAATCTAAGCAAGTAAATAACAAATGAATCCAAAAATGTTGGGGTTAGCACACCGGTTGTACATATAATATATCATATCTAAGCATACATGCAAATAAAAGCGGATATTCTACCAGAAGAAATATACAAAATAAGAGACATAAATCAACACCAGATTTAACGTGGTTCACTCAGTGTCGGCTACGTCCACCAAGAAACAATCCAATCTATTATCCAAATCTTTGACAAGATATACAATGAAGATTTACAATCTTCCACACCTCTCAGATGTTCAGTACTTTCTTCCTTCAAGCTTTTGTTCTTCTCACCAAGAATTCTCTCTCACATAATTATCTTGTAATTATGATTCATCATCACCTTCTAAACCCTATCTTTATGTTTATATAGTCGTTTTTAGACTTAGGGCACTTAGCCATGTAATTACAATTAATAAATCTATTTTAATGCTAAAAATAGATCTAATTCCCAAGATTTAATTAAAACATCATCGCATAGGTAACCGACACTGGTTAGCCTTAACCGCGGCCCTTTCCTACTTGCTTTGACCAATGTTGGTCCTTCCTAACCACTGCCAGTCTGGGTGACCGATGTCGGTTCCCCCTTAACCGATGTCGGTTACTGTATTTTCCAAAGAAGTTCCATTGCATGCTAAACCAAAGTAATTGAGCTCCACAACTCAACAATCTCCCACTTGGAGATTAATTACTGCACCATACCTATACAACGTCATTCTTGGATCCTTCCTTAGCTTTGTTTCTTCCTCCTCAAGTCTCAAACTCGAATACCAACAGAAGTGGAGTGTAGCTTGAACTTATCCTTTGCTAATGGCTTTGTTAGCATATCCACAGGGTTCTCACTCGTATGAATCTTTTTCAGATTCAACTGTCCATCCTCCAATACCTTCCATATAAAGTGATACCTCAATTGAATGTGTTTCGTTCTCAAATGAAACACTGAGTTCTTTTCCAAATGAATTGCACTCATCCTTTGGACAAATTGTAATCATCTTGCTCATTTCCCAACTCTTCCATGAGTCTACTCACCCATATCATCTCCTTGGTAGTCTCTGTAGCTGCAACATACTCTGCCTCTGTAGTAGAAAAATTCACAACCTTATGCAATATTGAAATCCATCTAATTATCGTCCCACCTACTTTGAAAATATATCCAGTAGTGCTCCTCCTACCATCCAGATCACCAGCCATATCCGAATCAACATAGCCACATAATGAAATATTCGAACCTCCATAGCATAACTGGATGCTAGATGTCCCTTTCAAATACCTGAGTATCCATTGGACTACTTTCCAATGCTCTTTACCTAGATTGGCCATATATCTACTCACAACTCCCAATGCCTGTGCAATATCTGGTCTAGTACAAACCATAACATACATGAGACTCCCAACTGCTGAAGCATATGGCACTCGTGTCATGTATTTTACCTCCTCTTGTGATGTAGGACACTGATCTTTTCTCAATTTGAAGTGTCTAGCCATAAGTGTACTAATAGGTTTTACATTCTACATTTTGAACCTTTCTAACACCTTGTAGATATAATCTTCCTGAGATAAATACAATTTCTTGTTTTTCTTGTCTCTGTGTATTTGCATGCCAAGGATTATTTTTGCAGCTCCTAAATCCTTCATAGAAAATGTGTGAGATAGCTTTCCCTTAAGCTCACCAATGTCCTGCATACTAGATCCTGCAATAAGCATATCATCCACATACAGTAACAAAATAATATAGCTCCCATTTTCAAGCTTCTTGAAATAAACACAATGGTCAGATTCACATCTCAAGTAACCATGCTCATGCATAAAAATATCAAACCTCATGTACCATTTCCTTGAAGCTTACTTGAGCCCATATAGGCTATTTTTCAACCTGCACACTAATTTCTCCTTACCCTTGACTTCATACCCAAGCAACTGCTGCATATAAATCTCTTCATCCAAATCACCATGAAGGAAAGCCGTCTTCACATCTAGTTTCTCTAAATGCAAATCCTCTACTATAACTAAACTCAATACAGTACGAATAGAAGTCATCTTAACAACATGAGAAAATATTTCACCAAAATCAATACCTAATTTCTGTACAAATCCCTTTACTACAAGTCTTGCCTTGTACCTTTTTGTCCACCCTCTTCTTCATTGATCCTGTAAACCCATTTGTTTTGCAATATCCTCTTACTTGCTGGAAACTTAACCAAATCCCAAGTCTGGTTTTGTTCCAAGGATTCCATCTCCTCATCCATGCCATGCTCCCATTGCATGTGGGTCTCATCCTGCATTGCTTCTTCAAAACTTTCGGTTCACCATTATTAGTCAATAATAAATAAAATAGAGAAGGTGTAAATCTTTTCTGGAGGTTTACTTACCCTTTGTGACCTTCTCACAGGATTTTGGGGTACCAGAGGCTCAAACTAGACCTCCTAGACATTAGTATCCAAATTTGATAGTGACCGACGCCGGTCACTCTCTAACCGACATCAGTTCTGCTAATTGATGTCGGTTTGGTCTTTCGTAATCGATACGGTTCATCCGGTGATGTCGGTCAAGTCTTAACCGACATCGATTCATCGTGTAATTCGTAGGTGTTTCTTTTAAACCCGAGAGTTCATTTTCATCCATAAACTTATCAATTTTCTCATCCTTAGGTACCAAAATTTGATCCCTGTACATTATCTTTTCATTCCATTCAACATCACGACTCTAACAATCTTAGAATTCTCTAAATCCCAAAAATAGAATCCGAAATCACTAGATCCATAACCAATAAAAGTGCATCTCTTGGATTTTGCATCCAACTTTTTCTATTTTCCTTATCAACATGCACGAAAGCTTCTAAACTAAAAAATTTAAGAAAAGAAAGATATACCTCTTTTCCTATCCAAGCTTCCTCTGGTATTCCTCCATCTAGTGAACTTGAAGGACCACAATTAATTAAATAAACCATTGTATCAACTACTTCTACCCAAAATTGTAAGGGCAATCTAGAATGTATCCTCATACTTCTAGCACATTCCATGATTGTCATGTTCATTCTTTCTACAACACCATTCTCCTGTGGTGTTCTTGGAACCGTTCTTTCTCTACGTATTCCATTCATTGAACAATAATCATTGAAATCCTTGCTATAGTATTCACCACCATTGTCAAATCTAAGGCACTTTAACTTTGAATTTGATTCATTCTCAACAAGGGCTTTCCATCTTTTAAAAGTTTCAAAAACATCATATTTATGTTTAATACAATAAACCCATACCTTTCTTGTAGCATCATCAATGCAAGTAACATAATATTGGGATCCTCCAAGAGAAGCTACCTGAGATGGTCCCCATACATTTGAGTGTACAAGCTCCAATTTCTGCTCCTTCTTAGTTGCCCCAACTTTGAGAAATATCACTCTCTTTTGCTTTCCAAAGACACAATGCTCACAGAAATCAAGATCTAAATCTTTCAAATCTGATAACTTACCCTTATCCTTTAATATCTGCATTCATTTTTGACTCATATGGCCCAACCGATTATGCCACATACTTGCATCTGAATCTGAAGTAGATAATGCAGAAAAGGAATCAATAACATGGGTAGATAAATATAATGTTCCTACCTTCTTACCTCTTGCCACAATGATAAAAGCACCCTTGGTGACTTTCCAAGAGTCTCTGTAAAGGTAACCATGCGCAACAGATTCACCTAGTTGCCCTGGAGAAATAAGATTTCTCCCGAGGCTTGGCACATGCCTCACATCTTTTAATACCCATGTATTTCCATTCTACAATTTTAGATTAACTTCCCTTTACCAGTAATACTGCAAGGTTCATCATCACCCAAATAAACATGCCCAAAATTTCCCTGGACATAATTTCTGAAATAACCCTTATTAGGGGTTGCATGGAAAGAAGCTCCTGAATCTAAAACCCATGATTCAATTCTATTATCTAAAGAAAGAATAAGAGCATCTTGCATTACCTCTGATGCAACAAGATTTGCCTCTTTACCTTTTTCTGGTTGTTGATTCTCTTTATCCTTTGACCAACAATATTTCTTTGCATGTCCTTTCTTTCCACATTTCAACAAGTAATTCCCTTACCTTTGGACTTAGATCTTCTATCCCTTGACTTTTATTTCTCATTACTCTTACTCTTGGATCTCTCCTTCTACCTACCCTTGCTTTCTACATTCAAAGCATTTCTAGATGATGATTCCTTTGTACTCTTCCTGCGAATTTATTCATTCAAGATTATACTAACCACATTAGCAAACTTCAAAACATTATTAGCAGATGTTGTATTACTAACAACCATTACCAAGTTATCCCAACTATCAAGAAAAGAACATAAGAATAAAAGTGCTTTCACTCCATCATCAAACAGTATTGTAACCGATTTTAACTAATTTACTATAGATCTGAAATCATTCAAATGACTGGATGCAGATTCACCTTCATGCATCTTAGAACTAAATAGTTTCATCATCAAATAAACTTTATTCGAAACACTAGATTTTTCATATAAACTAGCAAGAGCTTTCATTAACTCTACCGTAGAAGTCACTTCTGTAATATTGGAAGCCACGGATGCTTCCAGGCTCAATCTTATAGATCCCAGATCCTTTCTGTCAAGAATCTTCCATTCTTCATCAGTTATTTTCGTAGGTCTAGACTTCTCATCCAACGGTAAATACAAATCTCTTTGATACAGATAATCCTCAATCTGCATCTTCCATAATTGATAATTTCGACCATCAAATTTCTCTACCTTGTATTTTTTTTCTTTTTGTTATTGTTGTAGCTCTCACTCAATCAGAAAACCCTCTGTGAGTAAATTTTTCAACACACAAAACCCTCAAACAAATCTCTGATACCATTTGTTGGGTTTAGCACACCAGTTGTACATATAATATATCAGATCTAAGCATACATGTAAATAAAAGTGAATATTCTACTAGAAGAAATATACAAAACAAGATACTTAAATCAACACCAGATTTAACGTGGTTCACCCAATGTGGGCTACGTCCACCAAGAAACAAGCCAATCTATTATCCAAAGCTTTAACAAGATATACAATGAAGATTTACAATCTTCCACACCTCTCAGATGTTCAGTACTTTCTTCCTTCAAGATTTTGTTCTTTTCACCAAGAATTCTCTCTCACACAATTATTTTTTAATTATGATTCATCGTCACCTTCTAAACCCTAGCTTTATACTTATATAGTCATTTTTAGACTTGGGGAACTTAGCCATGCAATTACAATTAATAAATCTATTTTAATGCTAAAAATAGATCTAATTCCCAAGAGTTAATTAAAACATCATCGCACAGTAACCGACGATGGTTAGCCTTAACTATGGGACGGTTCCTACTTGCTCGACCGATGTCGGTCCTTCGTAACCGCTACCGATCCTGGGTGGTCGATGTCGGTTCCCCCTTAACCAATGTCAATCATTTGTATTTTCTAGCAAGTTCCAATTACATGCTAAACTAAAGTAATTGAGCTCCACAACTCAACAAAAAATGCAAACGATATGAAAAGGAAAGCAAACAAAACTATGTACCAATAAACAACCAAGTGAGCAAACACTAATTTATTTTTTGTATTTTCTTGATACAATGTTATATTGTTTTTGAGTTTTCTTATGAGATGCATTTGAATGTTTAGGGATTTTGAAAAAAATTCAGAAGCTAGGTGTAAGAAAAAGAAGAAACGTGGATGCCCCCAGTGATAGATGAGAATGTAAAAGGGTATATCGCCATGCATATGTGTAATAAAGTGAATATACTAAGATGTCCCCAATGTTAGATGGGAATGTATAAAGGAAAACTTTTCACATAAATTAGTAAGATCAGCTAGATTAAGGCCATAAAGGATAGGCTCAAAAGCATCTCAAACACATAAAAAACTAACTTAGTGTTGTCCCCTCAAAAATTTCCTTCATTATTTCCAAGTCTAATCCTAAATTTTTGAGTTAGCCCCCTTTGAAAATGGTCTAATCTGAGTATTTTGATTTCTGGTTCTTTCCAAGGGCTCAACGAGGTTTGGAACCTACTTCATCAGATGGGAAATTTCTTCCCCTTTCCAAAAAGGTAAAGAAGTCATTCTAACTCGTTGTATTTTGCAAGATATGGCTCGAGCGGACTTAAGTTGTAATTTTTGCCCAAGGCAGATTGATGGGTGAGGAGATTTCTTTACCACTTTGCATTTTCAGAAAAAAGTGTAAATGGTGATGGCGGATCCGCGAGCCCGAGATGGGAAGAGAAAATATTGAAGTTTGAACCCGCAACCAATGAAATGTTGCCACATGTTCCTAAGGACCTTCGGTAAGATTTCAAGTTTTTAGCCTTCGGGGTTAAAGTGAAAAGTTTAATGTGACCTCCGCAGCCAATCAAATTGTGCCATGTCGACAACGGAGTGCGGGCCAGTGGAGGAGTTTGTGATTTTGAACTTTTTTCCAACAAAAGAATCAAAATGTTCTAAATGGAGCCGCTACCCCATATCCAATCAAATAGTGCCATGTATGCATGTTGAAAAGTCAAACCGAGCCGGCAGAGAAAATTGTTCCAAATTGCCAAATTCCAAAAAAATGTAAAATGAAAAGAGCTCACCCGCGACCACTCCAATCACCTTCTACCACGTGGATGGATCAAATTTAAAGGCACAAATGGTCGATCTAATGGCTCACATTCAATCTGGCAAGTTTGTAACAGTTTTAATTATGAAATTCTCTGACATTTCCTGCCATGGTCATTTTTTTACAAAATAAGAATCTGAAACGGTGTGAAATGATTGAATCTATTTGTAACCATTTCTTGGATGCCCTGGGAAGTTATAACCGCCCCTTGTGGGCTATTTCTTGTCCTCTGAGAGTCATTATATGGGTTGGCAATTGAATTTGGAAATTGTATATGTTTTTTTGCGAACAGAGGACAAAAACGGTAGTCGCCATTCTTCTAAGCTTCTTCTTTCTATAATTTTCTTCCATTTCCTTTCATTGTACAAGTTTCTACTTTAGATGCAATAAGAAAAGAAGGATTTTATTCCCCTTTGACGGAGGATTCAATTGGTACTTTGTGACCAATACTTTTTATTCAATCTTGTAGCTCTGGTTTGCAAATTTGTATTCTTCTTCCATTTAAATGCATGTTATGAACTTTTTGATCAATGTTTATAGGCCTCTAATGTTCTACCTCCATCATTGATCTCCTTGCCTTCATTCCCACTCCCCTTCCCACTCTCAGACCACTTTCTGTCCTAGCAAGAAATTGCAGGCTTTGTCATAGGGTCAGTGGAGTGCCCCTATGGATCTCTGGTTGAAAAACCACCATTGAATCCACTTGATTTTCATGCATAATATGATAGTTGCACCGTTATAAGTAGAGGGACTTAGATTCCCATAGTGTTGTTTTGGAAAACCACAAATTTGTCCCCAAGACAAATTTCCAAGCCAACACTTAGGATAAAGCCATTGTACTCCTAGATGTGAGATTCTTGTGAACAACAGACCCTTCAATGATGTCGTAAACCTATTTTCACCAAAGGACTTGTCCAAAGTGCCATAATCGTGTGGTTTTCACACTTGGATGGATTTATTTCTCTTTATTTTTTTGTTTCTTTACTTTTTATACTTTTTTATTTTTGAATTTGTAAGGACCCCATGATTAAGCATAGAAATGCTTGATATGCATGACATTCATTGGTTCTTAAAGTTCATCACCATTAGAATTAACAATTTTATAGGCACCTGAACCAAACTTAGAAACCACAACATATGGTCCTAGCCAATTAGGTTCAAACCCGCCTTTATTTTCACGATCTTTCATGGCATTGAATTAATTCTCCTTCAAGACAAGGTTTTCTACCTCAAATTGGAAAGGTATGATTTGATCATTGAAGATTTGGTGCACTCAATTCCGATACAATTTAAGGGGGTCAAGTGCATGAAGGTACTTCTCATCTAGTATCTCTAGCTCTGCCACTCTATAGTCTTCCTCTTTGTCCAAGTAATCTATCAAGGATATGTGCAAAGAGGAGAGCTCGATCTAAAGGGTAAGAGGCTTCGTGCCAAAACCAAGGAATATGGAGTAGCACCAATAGGGGTGCAGATGGATGTTCTATAAGACCATATGGATGGATGAATATATAAGTACCAATTACGGCTAGTTTTGTTAACTATATTTTCCATGATGCAAACAAGAGTTTTGTTCAAGGCTTGACTGTCCATTACCTTGAGGGTAATAGGCATTTTACCATTTTAGTTGGATTTGAAAGAGTTGATATAACTCCTTCACTATTTTGTTCTTAAAAGAATTACCATTGTCGTCTAAAAATGGTAGTGGGAATTCCGTAATGGAAAATGATGTGGTTCATTATGAATTTGGAAATCTACACACCAGTGACATAAGTAAGAGGAATAGCCTCTACCTATCTCATGAAATACTCGGTGACAATAATGATATGAGTGTGGCCATCAGATGAAGTAGGGGTAAGCTTCCCAATGAGATCGAGCCCTACTTTGAAAAAGGCCACAATGTGGTAATAGGTTGCAGTGATTGTGCAGGGGCATGTATCAAATTTCCATATTTTTGACATAGAACATTTCTTCACATACACAAAAAAATCAATTTCCATGGTAGGCCAATAATAACCTACTCTCAATATATTTTTAGCAAGAACCATTACACTTATATGGGTCTTGCAGATGCCTTCGTGTACTTCTTTGACCATAAATATGGACTCTTCCAAATTAAGGCAACGTAACAAATTCCCATCATAACCTATGATAGATAGTGCCCCTAAGGAAGGTATAGCAGGCTATACATTGGATAAGGTTTCGTTTATAAGAATGGCTAATGTCAAGAGGGAAGGTTCCATCATAAATGTAATTATATATGTCAATATACCATGGGGACAAGGGACCAACAAAGTCTCATACCAAATAATATTCTGGTATGTCGTATGCTAGTGTCATTAAATGCTCTACAAATATTTTGGTATGTCGTATGAAGAAGGTAAAATGTCTAGTGTATGGATAGGCCCCCAATAAAGTGCCATAACATTAGTAGAAGGAGGGGGTTGTTTGAATTGATATTCACTAGGGCCAATAACAACAAAAGTATCATTGAATTATGATTCATCTATCTTGAGAGGAGGAAAGTTGAGATTGCACAGTTTGTCATCATTAAGATCAACGATATTGACCTCGTTATTAGAATCATTAGTGTTGGTATTATCATGCTAGATATCAATATCAAAGATATTAGTAGGAGGTGAAGTAGAAGGGGGAGCGAGAGGATCCTTAACGAGTGGAGCTGTAGTGTTTATTGAAGCATATATAGTGAGTGAAATGATAACAGTAGTATGAGGGAATAGACATAATGCTTGTAGTAGTGGAAGAAGGTTGTAAAACGCTAGATTGAATGATGATCCAAAAATGATACTTACTTTTTTTGTACCGTTTTAAAAAAATTCTGATACTTTATTTTTCCAATTCCAAATTGATCAATAGTGCTTATTGTCTCACTTTTGGGTGTTTTGAAAGCCTAGTTTTTCCCATTTCCTCTTAACAATCAATTAATCATTTTAATTCAACTTTCTCTGATCAAATGGAAATATTACAAATCCTTTTTAAAATATGATCACACGTTGAATTTAGAATGCATTCAATTTGATTAATAATCTGAAATTGCTTGTGCATTCATTTTTTCTGTTGTGGATGAAGGAATTCTCAACTTTTTTCACTTAATCTAATTTAATCAGTTAATTTCTTGTATTATCAATTTAAAAAAGCTTCAAAAAATCTGAAAATAAAAATCCACAAAACTTGATAACAGAGTTTAATGTAGGTTATGCCTCCATATTTACGTAATCATGAATCAATCTATTTAACATCCAATGAAGTATAATTTATCACCTTTAATAATGATATATAGATCTTTATACATATAATTAGAGCTTAAACAGAACTGCAGACTTTGATTTCCTGCCAGATATTGTCTACAACTTCACTTGCGGCTCTACAGGCTCTCCCAAGTGTCCTTTCTCTGTAAATGTGACCGAAAATCACCTACACCCAAAAAATTGCAACACTTCATGGAAAAAATAAGACCGCCACTATCTTCCTCTCTAAATACTTAACAACTTTGATTTTTACACCAAGTCCCAATTCGGACCCTGAGTTCCTTAAATTTAATGATCTCTAAAAATTGCTTAATTCTGCCTTATACACAATCTCAGACCAAAAGCCCTTTAAATAAAAGCAAATTTTTTCTTGTACTCACCGAGCTACCTAGCTCGACTGAAAAGTTGATTATTTTTAGACCCCGAGGTTGCAGGGTCAATCCTCCATGTCCATCTTTTGTGTCGCTTTGTTTTTTATAAGTGGGGAATACTCCCACATTCACGGTGTGGTTGGGGGGATTTGGGTTTAAATTAAGAAGGACCTCCCAATTTATATGTGACATCGGTCACACCTGGCTTTGTTTGGATTCACCACATAATAGGTGGCTGATGCATTTGTTGAACCTATCCACGGGTTGATGAGTCATTGGTTAAGCCACGTAGGTGGAAAGTTGTGCATGTTTACTCACCCAGGTTGGGCTGAACTGTTGGATAGCCACATATTAGCAAGGTTGGTATGTCATGTCCATGTGGCCCATCGATTAGATATGGGTTGTGCTTGGATTGTTAGAATGCCGAGTCATATGTTGATCTACCAATGTTGTATCCCTGAATTATAAGGGGTTCAATTGGACTATTAAGCCATTTATTGTGCTTTGTAGGTTGATCGTGGGGTTATATGGAGATTCTGTCGACTCGTAGGGGAGTTGACCACCCCACCAAGCTGCATGGAAGGTATGTTGAGCTGCATAGAATGAATGTTGAGCTAGTCCCAATGGAATTAGAACTTTGCATTACAATTACAACCTACAATACTAAAATCCCACATGTAAGGGATATAAAAATAATGTGGCATATAAAAGCAATATTAAAACAATGATATATTGATTCAGATGCCAAGACACCCCCATTTAAAGAGTGTGTCAAACCTAGATGAGGGCCCCCAGCCAGTGAATATCGGAGCCCGCCATTTTGAAATCGTGTGTCGAAGACCGGAGGCTTAAAACACAATTTTTACTCTTACTCATTTTCTTCACTTCTACCACATTTCACGTTTGGATTCGACAATTGACCCAGTTTGACCCTTTTCTTTCCAAACTTTGACGTGTGATATATCTTTCGTATATGACCTCTGTTTTCTGAGTTCTACATATCGACAGAAATCTCTCAATACATTCTACAACGCTGCAATGGTTTAAGGAGATTTAGGATATATATATATATATATATATACATACACATAGAAATATCCTCCAGATTACTCCTCCCCAATAAGACCATTTTTTTCTCAAAAGGAAAACTCACCCTAGCTGAATTGTTAATAGATCCTTTGCATATCACAAACAATATAACCTAGTTTATAGCATGGTAAGATTTTAAAATTTGTAATATATTGAAAATAGCCATTATAGGAAACATAACCCATGTCAAATAATGTAGCTGATATGACAACCAAAATGCCATATTCATCTGTATATTGATCATGCACCACTATCAAAAATGCAAAATGTAACTGCATTCACAGTTTGTTAGTGCAAAATTGTACATACTATTTGTAACTATGTTTGACAGTTACAAATATTTAAGCCTAAAATTAAGACTTATAACATGTGCAAACATCATGCATAGCTACAAAGAGTTTGTATAAATTTTACACATGCAAACAAGTGCCTACATGAAACAATTTACACAATTTTAAACAACACTTTGAATTACATGTTTCCCAAAACTAGGCATCCAATCACTTATCATGCCCCATAGAAACAATTGTACATGTTGTTGTAAAATGAAGTTTTCAAAACCATAACAAGAGAAATTACCCAAGTATGATAAACTTATCACTTGGATTTTCCCTTCAAGTTACTTCACCAACACCAAAGCAAAATAAAATATGAGAATTATTTCTTTTTCATAATTCATCGGAATCCCCAAAATTCTTTGTTAGTTTGCATGTATTCATCAATTACACTATGCAAACATAAAACTAAGGAACTGTTTACCCACCATTTTTATCACATTTTCTTTTTTAGGTGGTTTATTCACTTTAGTGTTTACTGAATCACTGCAGGGGTCATTTTTAAGCTTGTTGGTTTACTATTGCTTTCCTTCTTAATAAATTTTAATTTTTGTTCAGGATAAAGTTGCCGACATTTCTCAATTACATGACCTTTCTTTTTACAATGATCACAAAATCCTTGATCCATTTTTTTAGGATCCACATTTTTAGGAAACTTACCTAAATTTCTTCTTTCTGAGTTATATTTAGGAGAATGATCTCTCTCAATATTTTCCAATAAAGATTCATGTTTCCTACATTTGGCCACACAATGGTTAGACGACCCAAAAAATGTGCATGGGTAAATGTACCACATTTCCTGCATATCATAGCCAAATTTCTCAAATGTAGAAAGTGGATCAATTTGTTTACCTTTTCATTTACACTCATGGTAAACAAGAGGTGGAGGAATTTCAATACCTCTTCTTGTTGAACTCTTACCAGATCCTTCTCTTGAGGATGAATCACCCGATGCTAATGGGGAAGCATGTTTGCTGTTAGAAGCTTGTCTTTTTCAAAAGTCTTGGAGCCCTCTTCAATTTCCTTTTCCCCTACATTAGCATATCCCAATCCCATAAAATGATGTCTTTCTTCAACATGTATGGGGTTATATATGCCTTGATTATTCTTGCTAAGGCTAATTCCATTAAATCCCATTTTATTCAAAAGTTTAGATCATATACCTCTAGTGTGCTTTTCAAAATCACCTAGCACATTACCTAAATATAAATTTTCTTGGGGAGAGGAATTAGATGGTGCAATAATTATAATGCATTCTTCTGTCATAGTAGATGCATCAATAGTGACTGGTACCTCTTTCTTAGGTCCACCAATTTACAACACCATCAAGAGCTCATCCTTGGTTTCTAGATCTTTTTCAATTTGGCCACCTGCTCCTCAAAAGCGAACAATTGACACATCAGGAATACATTCTCTTCTTGAATCTACTAATTGTATGCTTTAATTTTCTCAAGCTTTTCCTTGTTAAACAACATGCCCATTGTTTCCTACACACATGTACTTCCAAACTCTACACATTGCAATGAAAATATCAAGCCTAAAATGTAAAACCAAATTGGAAATCAAATTCAACTTAAGCAAGTACTAAGCTAAACCAACTCTGATACCAAAACTTGATCAAAAATGGTATTTACTTTTTTTGTACCATTTTAAAAAAATCGGATACTTTAATTTTCCAATTCCAAATTGATCAAGAGTTCTTATTGTCTCACTTTTGGGTGTTTTGAAACCCCATTTTTCCAATTTCCTCTTAACGATCAATTCATCATTTTAATTCAAATTTCCATAATCAAATGGAAACCCTACAAATCCTTTTAAAAATCTGATCACAAGTTGAATTTAGAATGCATTCAATTTGATTAATAATCCAAAGTTTCTTGTGCCTTTGTTTTGTCTGTTGTGGATAAAGGAATTCTCAAAAAAATCACTTAATCTAATTTAATCAGTTAATTGCTTGATTTAACAATTTAATCAATTTCTAATTCTGATTTTTATCTGTTCAAAAGCTTTAAAAAAATGAAAATAAAAAATCCACAAAACTTGATAATGGAGTTCACCTGTAGGTTACATCTCTAGATTCACGTAATTGTGAATCATTCTATTTAACATCCAATGAGGTACAATTTATCACCTTTAATCATGACAAATAGATATTTATACTTGTAATTAGAGCTTAAATAGAATTGTAGACTCTATTTTCCTGTCAGATATCGTTTACAACTTCGCATGTGGCTCTACAGGCTCTCCCAAGTGTCATTTCTATGTAAATGTGACTGGAAGTCACCTACACCCAAAAATATACAACAATTAATGGAAAAATAAGACCACCATTTTCTTCCTCTCTGAATTATAAGCAACTTTATTTTTACACCAAGTGCCAATTCAGACCCTAAGTGCCTCAAATTTGACGATATTTGAAAACCGCTTAATTCTGCCTTGTACATAGTCTCAGACAAAAAGCCCTTTAAATAAAAACGAGTTGTTTCTTACAATCTCCGAGCTACCTAGCTCGACCGAAGAGTTGATTATTTTAGACCTTTGAGGTTGCGGGGTTGATCCCCCACGTCCACCTTTTTTCCGCTTTATTTTTCTAAATGGGGAATACTCCCACATTCATGGCATGGTTGGAAGGATTTGGGTTTAAATTGAGAAGGACCTCCCAATTTATATGTGACTTCGGTCACACCTAGATTTGTTTTGGTTCACCACGTAATAGGTGGCTAGTGCATTCATTGAACCTATCCACAAAGTTGACGATTTGTTGGTTAAGCCACGTAGGTGGCGAGATGTGCATATTTACTTGCACGTCAGGTTGGGCGAATGGTTGGATGACAAGGTTGGTATGCTACGTCCATGTGGCCCGCCGAGTAGATATGGGTTGTCCTTGGATTGTTGGATTTCTCGAGTCATATGCTAATCCACAAATGTTGTCTCCCCAAATTATAAGGGGTTCGACCCAAATATTATGCCATTCGCCATACTTTGTAGGTTGGTCATCGGGTTATATGGAGATCCATTCATCTCAGTTGGCAGTTGACCACCCCACCGAGCTTTATGGAAGGTATGTCGAGCGCATAGAATGAATTCCCAACTAGGCCCAATGCAATTACAATTCAATGCACAATTAGAAAGCTGCATTATAATTACAATTTGTAATACCAAAATCCCACATGCAAGGGATATAAAAAGAATGTGGCATATAAAAGCAATATTAAAACAATGATATATTGAATCGGAGGCCAAGGCACCCCTCCGTTAAAAGCGTGTGCCGAACTTGGTTGAGGTCCCCCAACCAAAAAATAGCGGGGCCCACCATTTTGAAATTATGTGTTGAAGACCAAAGGCTTACAACATAATTTTTACTCTTTTGCTCATTTTCTTCACTTCGCCACGTGTCACATCTTGATTGGACAGTTGACCTAGTTTGACCCTTTTCTTGCTAAACTTTGACCTACGATATTTTTCACATATGAGCTCAGTTTTCTAAGTTTTTCATATCGACGAAAAGCTCTCGAGACACTCTACAGTGCTGCAATGTTTTAGGAAAATTTAGGGAATATATTTACATATATATCCTCCAGTTAAATAGATATAACATGTGCCAAGATTGATATATGGAATAGGCTGCGATGAAGGAATATGCATGGAAATGATGTGGTCTATGCGACAAAACTTGAATGGATTAGGGTCCATAGTAATGGTATGTTCATAGCTATCATGTAGGAATTTCATGCATCAATGAACAATGGACGGAACCACTTGCATTGCTTGAATCCAAGGTCTACCGAGTAAGAGATTGAACTGAAATGAGACATCGATAACGAAGAATATTGTAGGGATGGTTTTAGGCCTGACTTGTATAGGTAATGTGATTGTGCCTAAGCATGCGAGATTAGTTGAGTCATAACCACAAATGAGAGTGGAATTATTAACAATTATATTTTCTATAATGCCAATTTGTTTTAAAAGTGAGTGAGCACATAAATTGATGGTAGAATCATTGTCAATGAGTACACACTTGATAAAAATGGTGCCAATTATAGTAGTGATAAGTAAAGGTGCACAAGGATTGTCAACAACAGATGGCAAGATGTCATCATCACTAAATGATATATAATGTGGTATATTTTTGAGATACTGAATGAGATGTGTGAAGGACACCAAAGAATTATTGCTTTCAATGTGGATAGAATGAAGGTCATGAGGATATTCAAGTGCATTGTACAATAAGTCATAGAGAGATATCTTGGTCAATGTATTCTTAAGCTACTGGATGATATCATATCCTTTAGAAGTGGTAGGAGGAGCCGCATAAGCAAAAAAAGAAATATTCTAAGTGTGTTCGAAGGGGATGGGTTCACCAAATGATTTAACAAAAATAAATTATGAAAATGTACTTTGTTAAATTATTAAATATGTTACAACAAACAGATATGACAATAAAGTACATAAATCTGACCCAAGCAATAAGCAATGAAATTAAAACCCTAAGTGCAATGAAATGATTAGACACCTAGCTAGTTCTGCAAATATCCTAACAATGTGTGAAAGTGGAAGACTGGTAGAACGGAAGTGCAAGAGGATCAAGGAATGGGGTTCTCAGAGTGGTATTTTGGCGCCTGGGCACTATGATCCCTTCCTAGACATTAGGGTTTGCATAGGTGCTCCAGAGATTATTTTTATAGGGTTTATACTTGATCAAAAACCCTCATTGTTTTTCACTATGTTCTTGGAAAACTCCCGTAGATGTTGTTGATAACCTGCAGTAAAGAGATAACTTGCAAAACCCTTAAAAGAACATCAAATCCTAAAAAATAAAGATGTAAAATGAGGGGTTGGATTGTCCTTAGCTGTTAAACAAGTGATATTATGACTAATTGATGCTCTACATCTCAGACCCAATGTAGTTCTATGTGTGTGTGTGCGAATCATGCCCTATGTGGCTCTTGTGTGTGTCATACTTGATAGTGAGTAAAGTAGCTAGATGTAAAAAGATGCAATAAATGTGTGCATGAAACAAAATGAACTTCCCCTCTTATGCGTGTGATGTAGAAAACTAGCCCTTATCCCTTGGATGATGTTAGATGGATGCAATGATGCTCTTATATGCTTGTAAGATGCAACCTTAGGTGTTGATATTAGATGTTTAGAGATTAGTCCTTTAATTTGATCCCATAACATTGTATTTATATGCTTTCCTTGTGTGAATTTTGTAAATGATTGCTAAAAGGTAGAATCCTAAGAGATAAGGATGCCCAATGGCTAGAAAGGACCCAAAAAGGAGAGAGTAAGATACAAAGAGGTATAAGGTTCTCAGAGGGGATGAGGGCATCTGGGGACTGATGTCCTAGTTGGGTCTTTGGTGTCGGTGTCCAGAGAAAAGGTAAAATGTGAAGGTTCAGACTTGGTTAGGTCCGTAAGGTCAAAAGGGAGACTAAAAGGGAACCTAAAAGGCCAAGTATAGTGATCAATTAGTATTTTTCTCCCTTAGAAAACATATAAGTGCAATGCATGTGATTAAGACCTAAAAATGTACTCTAGTGTATGATTTATTATCTACATTTGCCCCCACTTTATGTTGGCGAGTGAAAGATCAGTAACATAAATTAGATAGATATGTTTAAATGATAACCATGTAGATCGATGTAGAACAGCATGTCGAGGCAAGAAGGAGCGTGTAGTGATAAAAAAGTGAAGCATGGAAACTATAGAAGAGGAAGTAAAACAAAAATTATGATAATGACCCTAGGGCAAAAGCATATGTGTAGATGCCACGATAGTACCTTTTGTTGGTGATGTGCTTGAAATGTGATTATTATGTGTTTATGTCGATGTTTTTGACTACTACTTCCCATAAGGATAGACTGTAAAAGAGAAGAACGAACAAGTAGTCACATATGTGTATATGGAAAAAGTTTTGATCCAAATATATGTAATGTATGTAAAATGTGGGTAAAATGTTCAAATGTAGAAAAGGAACATGTGCACATGATCTCGTGATGAGTAGAAGAGTGTAGAAAGGATCTGTCATCACCAATCCAGCACTATGATAATTCTTCAGGGAACTCCTCGGGCTATGATTATTTACTAATGCACATGACCTTTAGTTTGGTGGATGTAACTGAAACAAAACAACAACATAACAAAAGAATACCATCGACTATGATAAGACGAGAATGATGACAAATCTGAAATATCAAAATAAATTATAATATTAACATGAAATTGTTACAATCTCACCCATGAGGTACTTCAAGTGTTATTGACTTCACTTGCCTTTCACCAAGACTATGGGAGAAACTTTACAATTACACCTCTTAATGGCTTCTTCAACACACCTTTAAGCGATGGCTTCCTTCACACACTTCCTACAATATTTCTCACTACTTCTTTCTATGCTAAATGAGGGGTGGCCTCTATTTATAGAACTTACGGGGCTTATCCATCTTATCTCTAAGATAGGATAAGAAATCCACTTGACGAATCATATTCCATACCTTAACTCTTATCTGTACATGTAAGCTTATCTTTTAAGATAAGATAAACCTTATCATTTTACATGGGTTCCACATTTTTAGACTTTTTACAAATAAAATACACAAAATATTTATGACCTCACTCCTTGTCCTTATTACCAATATAATATTTCTAATTCCTAATCATGTAGACCCTACTTCTCTAATTACCCAAACTTTGACATTTTAATATTACCGGACCACTTACGACAAATATTTACTTTTTACAACATTCCTATTGTACTTTGACTATTACCGTACTCCACATTATTGGCGGCGTCGTACTGGCAGCGCCGTTATCTTCTATCGGACGCTACTACTAATTACACTTAACAACATCCTATTCCTAATACATACATTAATGAAATAGAAATTATGGAGGAAAATTTTAGTGTCGATGAGATCCTGAAGATGTTAATGAAGAGTGAGTTTTTCGGGTGATCTCACACCATGACAAAAGTAGTGTAGGGATAAAATTCTAGTGTCATTCTCCAACCTTTTATTGACATTTCTTGAAGTTGTTGAATGTATGCTTTTGGGTGATCTTACGCCATAACATAAATAGTGTAGGGAGAAAGGTCTAGTGTTATTCTTCAACCTTTAACTACTTCACGAAGTAAGAACACCACTAGAGATGGTGTTTATGAATTTGATCCAATGTGAAAAAGTGTGATCAAACGCGATTACCAAGTGTTAAAGGACTATTTTCCCTATGAAAAGCCTCTGTGAAAATGTTGAAAATTGTGTTGAACTGAAAAAATTTGTTTATCTCGCCCCTTGGTATCATGTGCTCGGGAAGGGTCGAGGTACCTAGGTGTGCAAGTCTGATTCTAGGCGCTAGTGTTTGTCTTTGAAGTAAGGACCCAATTCGATTCGAGCCCTGTCTAATTTTGTAGAGTATGCTCACTTTGTGTTGTACTATATTAAAATGTGATTGTAACTACTAAAATGTGATTGTAAACTGTTGAAATGTGACTATAGATTATTGAGCGTGATTGTATACTTTTGAATGGGGTGATTGTTTCACCCAATAGATGTCCCCTCCTTGTTTGTGGTGCATGTGACATTACTAGGAGGATTCAACCCAAAAGAAGACCCCATGCTAAGCTAAATATCAATATGTAGAAGGGAATATGTTTGGTAGAAACCAAGGCACATTCAAATAGTGACTAGAAGACAAGTGTTAGTACAAACAAACATGTATATAGAAAATAACGTAAGTGAACAAACAAGAAGACAATGTATACCGTGAAAATTAGGTTGTAAACATGGATCAACACTCACGATGTCGTAAGACAGTTGTGGCCGCAGTGGCCGAAATAAAAACTATGCACACAAGACAAAGCATAGGACAAAGCCCGCAAACAATGGCATACAAGAGAAAACAATGGCAAACAAGAGTAAGAAAACATTAGATAACCATGATGACATGTAAACATGCAAAACAAATGTTACACATGAAGAACGTGTTAACATGTTAGAAAGATAAAAAGTATGTCAAAGTGTGTATAATCTGATATAGTAATGTGCTATGAAAAATGGAACAATAAAACCTATAATGTGTACGTGATTAACTAAATTTGGAAATATGGGGTATAATTAATCTAACTAGGAACAAGAAAGAATAATAATAATAAACTGATGTAAATACAACAAAATGAAAGCTAAATTCTAATCCAAACATTAAATAAGAGGAAAATGTGAAAACCCTAGAGCATGAGGAGATTTATAATGACTTAGATGATTATAGGAGCTCACTGGACTATGTCACAGAATTGACTGTAGAATATGGAAGCATGAACAACTATATAAGGGTCCCATAGAGGATAGATCTAGGTGATTTGGCTGAATGAAGCGCCTAGAGAGAGGAACTGGGGCACCCACGGGCACTCTGGTATGCATAGCAGGTGCCCTAGTCTATGAAAAAGCTCTAGAACTGATCTCTACAGGTTTGACATATTACATGGTACCTTCTCTATCTATCGCATTAAATTCACTTCACTGTATCAAATGATCCAAATAATTCAAGAGAGAGTGACTTGTAAAAGCACACAAAACGAGTATCAAAACCCTAAAGAAAATTAGAAGAATGCATATGAATAGGTCAGACTAACCTCATCTACCAGAATGGTGGGCTTACTAACTGAGTGTTGCACTACAATTCAGACCCAAATGTAGTTTTAGTGGTGTGTGTCATCATGTGCCCTAGGTGATCTTGTGTCAGTTGCACTTTATGAAGTAACGAGCAATAAACTAGTAATAAAATGTAATAGAATGGTGCATGGAATAAAATAAAATTCCTCCTATGATGTGTGTGATGCAGATGAACTAATTTTTTCCCTTTGTGATAGAGCTAATGGATGCAACTCTAGATGGGTGATAGTAGTGCCTAGTGCTTGGTCCCTCATTATGGTCTCATAACTTTATATTTATAATTTTCTCTTGCTCTAATTTTGTAATTAACCCCAAATAGGACAACTGTGAGAAATTTGAAAAGTTACAATGGCTAGAAACTGTTAAAAAAAGGCGGGAAAAGAGGGAAAAAGGCTTGGGGTGCCCATGGGCACCCTAGTTTTATGGCACCAAGAGGAACCGTGGGATAACGGAAATAACATGGGTGTGTGTGTGTCGTAAAGGTCATGAATGTGGAAAGAAAGAAAAGAAAGATGGCAAAAAATAAGTGTTAATTAGTACTTTCTTTTCTCAAGAACCTTCTAAATAGTAGTATGAGACTAGGACTAAATATTTCCCCAAAATGCGTGATTTATTAACTATATTTTCCCCCACTTTATGTTGGTTATAGAAGTACGTACTTGATGTCCATGAAGAGTGAAGTAGAAATTGTGCTGAAAAACTAAAGAAAGTGTGGAATGAGAAAATAGTGGAGCATGGAAACTAATGATGAAAAAGTGTAAACAAGATTGACTCTACATGTGGCATGGATGCTCGCCTTCTACCCTTCCTATACCGATCACTGGGGGCATCTAAATTCATCTTATCCAAGTGTTATTGTTTCATTTTGTACTTAGCATCTTATACTACTTGTTCACGCTTTGACATAATGGTTATCACTCTAACATGCTAACTGGTGTTACATGTGCAAAACTTGTTTTGCAGGATTACATGTTTCTATGACTACATGTTTATTTCTACTTATCTGATTTGTTTACCATTGTATGTGGGCTTTTCCCTTTGCTTGTGTGCACACTTGTCAGTTGTTTGCAGCTATGATAGCCTTGTGTGTCTTGCGACATCATGAGTGATGTCCCATGTTTGCAACCCTTTTTGTGCGACCTCCTTGTTTTTTTACGTGTTTACACTACTTTTCTTGGTAGTTTCTACATTGTCTGCATTTTTTACACTTGCCTTATTGCATGCATGTGTTTTCAGACTAACACTTTTTTTTGGCTAGCCATCCCCTTTTTTGTGTGTGCCTTGGTATCTACCAAGCGTTTTCCCTTTCCCCTATAGGGAAGAGTTCTACAGGTTAGAATGTGGTTGGTCCTCTTTTGGGGCTGCATTCTCCTTTCAGTGACGTCGCATGCACCCCCAAAGAGGGGGAATCATTGAGGGTTTCTACTAACATAACATATTTACATTGGTTCACATATAGCTAGTGAGTTTAGACCAGTCTACGAATTCCATACGTAACAGCCTCTATAGGACATGGTGTCCTTCGGAAATTCCATGGAGCAATTATAGGATTGGGGGTTATAGTGGGTGTGCCTCTCTACACTACTTCGTCCAATGGCATCAGATCACAAAAAAAACTAGGATAGTACAGAGATCTCTTCACACATTTCAGCAAAAGTGGTTAAAGGTTTGAGGACATAGTGCAGTTCCTCCCTATAATTCTTCAGCCAAGGTGGCATGAGATCGCCCAAAAAACTCGTGACAATACAGGATATCCTTCTAAAAACCTTTTCTCGACATGGATTATGTGCACATGTTCTATTTACACTTTTCTTTTTACATATTTTACACTTGTGTACTTTACACATGTGTCTTTTACACAAAGTTTTTATATACATACATATTTGACTACTTGATCATTTTCTCCTTGTAGGTTCGACCTTATGAGAAACAAGCAATCAAATTAGGGGCAAAAATAAAAATAACAACAACGATGATGATGACAACGACAACAACACACCACTATATGAACTTGCCTTTACTAACCATGCAAGTACATTACACACAACAACAGCTACACACACGTTTCATCCTAGGTTCAGTCTCATCACATTTTTATGCACATTTTTCATCTTTAGAATCCACACTCCCCCACCTTTTTTTATTTTTATCATTCCATGCTTGAGTCTAGACCATCGACACATCTTCTTCTACACTCTACATGGATATCAGATACGCATCTCTATCTACTTTATGTTACCGAGTGTTCCACTCACCAACATAAAGTGGGGCAAATGTAGACACAAAATCATGCACTTTAGGCATTATTTAGCCCGGTCTTATACTATTTAGAAGGTTCTCAAGTGAATAAAGTATTAATTAATCCCACCTTTTGGCCACCTTTATTTTATATTTTATTTCTTCATTCCCGCATATTTCCTCATCCCTATCCACCTATTTCGCAATTGTCTCAGAATTTTAGCCTAAACACAGGCGCCCAGGCCTATACTGGGGCGCCCTCATCCCACCTGGGGTGCCCGATCCATGTTATACTTTCCCGCTTCTTTTTTGGGTCTTTCTAGCCATTTTTCATCCTTATCTTTTTCCTAGTCAGCCATGTTAAGGTTAATTATGAAATTAGAGCAAGAGAACCCTATAAATATAAAGTTATAAGACCATAATGAGGGTCCTAGCATCACATACTACTATCACTCCATCTAGAGTTGCATCCATTGCATCACTTACATCCACATAGTGTCATGCATCAAGGCTAGGAGATCTGCATCAACACACACAACATAGGGGGAGGGATTCTATTATATTTCATGCACACATGTTATTTACATTTTCTATAGTTATTATTACTCGTTACTTCACAAAGTGCGACTAGCACAAGAGCACCTAGGGCACGACATGCACACATGCACCATAACTACATCCGGGTCTAAAATGTAGTGTAGCGCTCAATGATAAAACCACTAGTTTGGTAGTTGAGGTCAATTCGACCCATTCATTATGCATCTTTTATTTTTATTAAGGTTTTAATACTTACTTTCTTCTTGTAGGTCGGCATTTGATTATCCAACACATTTAGCACATCCCGATAGATCTAATACAATAGATAGAGAGTAATTCAAGATACTCATGACCCTATAAAATTTAGATTCATAGCTTTTACAAAGATCAAGGCACCTAATCTGCAGACTAGGGAACTCCAGTACCTTCCCAAGTGCCTCAGTTAGTTCAGATCTTCCAAATCGGCCTTCCAGGACTTCTGAGTGGTCGTCTTCACTTCCAGATTTTATTATCAGACTGTGAAAACCTACGACAGTATCTTTTAATCAACTAAGTCATTTCTCTTGTGTCACTTGCATTTTTAGGGTTTTGTTCCACTTAATATAATTATTTTCAATATTCCATATTGTTCTAGTCCATTTATACAACATTTTATTCCTCCTATTTAGATTAACTAGTGGATATACTCTCATAGTATTAGATATCCATTTTTAGTTAATCATTTTGGTGAACCCCGTGTTTCTTCATAACACCTTCTAGGGTTTTTGCATTTACATTTAGCCATCATGAGTATCTTCATCAATGACTATTTACTTACCCATCCTAATTTTCTTCATCGGGTTCAAACCCTTTTTGCTACTACCAATGTCTCTATTAACATGCATCGGATTCCATGTATGATGCATTTTTTGATGCCTTTTCACAACATATTGCATTCAGGGCCAATCCTCCTGCTGACATTCACCCATTTAACAATGATCCATCACTTTATATCATGTCTCACATTTACAATGTTGATGTCAAACACACTCTTATTGATAATAGTTCTGAGCTTAATCTCGCCCTATGTCTTTTATCGAGGCTTTAAGTTTGTCTACTCATAACATTAGCCCTTCTTCTATTTCACTACATGCTTATGATGGTATTGTTTGTCCATGTCTTGGCCATGTTACGTTGTCTCTCACAGTTGGTCCCAAAACTCTCCCTTCTATTTTCTTTGTCATTAAATTTCCAGTCTCTTACAATTACTTGTTAGGAAGGTTGTGGCTTCATGTCATGCAAGTTGTTGCTTCTACGGTCCACAGTTGCATCAATTTCTTACATGAATTCATTGAGTATATTATCTTTTGAGATCGCAACCCATTCCAATATTATGTGCACGACCCTAACACTAGTCTTCCTATCCCTCGCATTCATACTAAAAATTAACCTCATCCTATGGATGACCCACCTCATTTACCACCGTTTTAGGGCATTATTTGTTTACTAGATGTTATTCCTTATATATTACCTCCTACCACAACCATTATTCCATATCAGCCACTTGTTCCCTCCATGGACAGTACTATCACATCTTCACCTTTGTCTTCAGCCCACCCACCCTTCACATGCATACTCTTTATACATGGTTTATTATGGGAGCACATTCCCTTTGATCCCACTTCATCTGAAACCATATGTACGCATGACGACCTAGCCCGTTTAGGATTTTCTGTTGCCGATATTTGTCCACTGCCATACTATCCTCATTTATACCATGGGTTAGTCCATGTCACAACTACTTATGTCCTTCATGTCTTCCATCTTGTTGTCTTTATTACACTTAATCCCACCACTGCGCCACTCACATTAGGACAGTTCTAGCTAGACTATATTGGAGGCACCCTAGATCCAGACCATACAGACATATCATTTCCCATGCCTTTCAGACATGTTATCATTTTTAATAGCTCTTTCCTAGGTTATACTCACAATCTTACTCGTTCGTATGCACACGGTTTCCCACTTCCCCCATTCACCGATGAGGATTATTCTATGAGCATATACCACCTACACTGTAATGTCTCATTGCATGATCAACCCGACACTATTGCCTACCGAGTTACCAATGTTTTTCCGTATGACTTTGACCCTAAGGATGAAAATCTTCTCGATGAATTTACACGATTTTTGGCCACACACACTTGGGGGTCATAACACACACACAATTCCCCCTCCTGGCCTCATCATCTTAGCATAGGTTCATATTTCATCTTTACATCCTCATACATTCATCTCTTCGCATACACATACATTACATGTTCTAACACCCTCATTACCCGATGACGAACTCTTGTGCTTTGGTTCACACTAGATTGTTGAGGGATTACCATTACACTGAACCCCACACACTACACTATAGGTTCTACACACTTATATTCTATCACATACATCATGCATCCTACATCATCCATTCTACACTTAGTCTACATCCTACATTATACTACATGCCTCTCATGCACATATTATTCATTTATACATCATCTATATTATACATACTACACTAGTCATCATTACATATGGTTCTAGTTTTACATTTCATCCATACATTCTACATTTACGCTAGGTTACATTATGATTATGGCTTTCACATGTTATCACTACATATTCTATCTACACATATTACCACATATTACATAGTCTACACACCCTACATTTCCTACATTGCACAATTCACATGGTGCATTTATCCATCATCTATATTCTACATGTTACGCTAGATTACATTTCATATGGGTCTAACTTTATATTTTATCATTCTACATTCCATTTTTATATGCACCTATTATTGTACTTCACACATTACATATCCTACACACACTAAACATTCTATGTTTCATTACCCACATCACTTATTTACATACCCTATTCATCACTTGGTTGTTTGTACTACGTTGTCTTCTATGCACTATCATCACCACCCTATGATGCACTTTAGTTCCTCGGTCCATACTCGATTGTTGAGGGTTTACCAATCAAATGGATCTTACATTCACCATGTGACATTTCCAACGTTAGTGAGATACACCTTAGGTTAAATTGTTGTCCATTCTATCATTTTGTAGTGGTATACACCTTAGGTTACATCACCACTCCTTCCGTTCACCTTGTAGTGACATACACTTTAGGATAAATATTCACCCATCTATATCCACTCATTTTATAGTGGCATATGTTTTAGGCTAAATCGTCACCCATCTTCATCCTTTCATCATTTAGTGTTATACGCTTAGGGATAAATCATCACTCATAAATTCAACAAGTCATGATACACACTTTGGCTATAGGGTTCATGCACATCTCTCCACATGTCACATTTCATCACCATTACATATACACACTCATCATAGTGCGCTAGAAACAACCAACACTACTCGACTATTTCCCGATGATGCACTCTCGTTTATGGTTAATTATTGACTACTGCGGGGGAAAAAATGCCTCACTACATACACTTCCATCCATTTGGGTGGCACATTGCTCCTATCATTCCAATTGGCATTCCATTCCATCCATCCACAACATATTGCATTGTCTTGGGGGCATTTACTTTTTCTTACTATTGTTTTACATTATCACTTTACTACACATGTTAGATTGCTTTCGTATATGTCATTATCATACACACATGCACGTTCATTCCTTTATTTAGTGTGATCACAAATACAAGACTCTACACGTGGTATGGATTCTCACCTTCTACCCTTATTATACCAGTCATTGGGGGCATCCACATTGATCGTATCCATGTGCTATTTTTTCATTTTATACTTAGCATCTTATACTACTTGTTCATACACGCTTTGACATATTGGTTATTTCTCTAACATGTTAATGGTGTTCCATGTGTAGCACTTGTTTTGTAGGATTACATGTTTCCATGACTACATGTTTGTTTCTACTTGTCTACTTTGTTTACCATTATATGTAGGATTTTCCCTTTGTTTGTGTGCACACTTGTCTATTGATTTCATCCATGATGGCCTTGTGTGTCTTGCGACATCGTGAGTGATGTCCCATGTTTGTAACCCACTTTGTGTGGTCTCCTTGTTTTCTTCCATGTTTAAACTAATTTGTTTAGTAGTTTCTACATTGTTCTGCATTTTTTACACTTGTCTTATTACATACATGTGTTTTCAGACTAACACTTGTTTTGGCTAGCCATCCCCTTTTGTACGCACCTTGGTATCTACCAAGTGTTTGAAATTTCCCCCTAAAGGGAAAAGTTTTACAGGTCAGAGTGTGATTGGTCCTCTTTTGGGGCCACATTCTCCTTTCAGTGACGTCACATGCACCCCTAAAGAGGGGGGCATTATTGAGGGTTTCTACTAACACATTATATTTACATTGGTTCACATACAACAAGTGCATTTAGACCTAGTCTATGAACTCCATACACATCGGCCTCTACAGGACATGGTGTCCTTCGATAATTCTGTGGAGCAGTTACAGGATTAGGGGTTACTGGGTGTGCCTCTCTACACTACTCCATCCAGTGGCATCGGATCACCCAAAAAACCAGGACAGTATAGAGATCTCTTCACACATTTCAGCAGAAGTAGTTAAAGGTTGGAGGACACAGAGCATTTCCTCCCTATACTTCTTCAACCAGGATGGCGTGATATTGCCCAAAAAACTTGTGATAGTACAAGATATCCTTCTACAACCTTTTCTCAACATGGATCAGGTGCACATGTTCCATTTACACTTTTCTTTTCACGTATTTTACATTTATGTACTTTACACATTTCTATACACATGTGTATTTTACACAACATTTTTACATACATACATATTTGACTACTTGATCATTTTCTCCTTGCAGGTCTGGCCGTATGAGAAACAAGCATTCAAATTGGGGGTAACAATAACATCAATGATGATGATGATGACGACGACAACGAAAATGACAACACACCACGATAGGCACTTGCCTTTACTAACCATATGTAGCACTACACACAGCAGCTGACTACACATGCATTCCACCCTAGGTTCACTCTCATCACTTTTTAATGCACATTTTTCATCTTTAGAATCCACACTCCACCTTTTTTATTTTTTTCATTCTACACTTGAGTCTAGTCCATCGACACATCTTCTTCTACACTCTACATGGATATCAGGTACACATCTCTATCTACTTTATGTTACCAAGTGTTCCTCTCACCAACATAAAGTGGGGAAAAAGTTAGACACAAAATCATGCACTTTAGGCATTATTTAGCCCGGTTCTATACTACTATTTAGAAGGTTTTCAAGTGAATAAAGTACTAATTAATCCCACATTTTGGCCACCTTTATTTTATATTTTATTTCATCATTCCTGCATATTTCTTCATACTTATCCACCTATTTCATAAATGTCTTGACATTTTAGCCTAAACGTAGGTGCCCAAGCCTAACTGGGGCTCCCGGGGTGCCCTGGTCGTACATGGGGTGCCCGATCCATGTTCTACTTTCTCGCTTCTTTTTGGGGTCTATCACGCTTTTTTTCATCCTTATCTTTTTCATAGTTGGCCATGTCGGGGTTAATTACAAAATTAAAGCAAGAGATCCCTATAAATATAAATTTATAAGACCATAATAAGGGTCCTAACATCACATACTACTATCACTCCATCTAGAGTTACATCCATTACATCACTTGCATCCACATAGTGTTATGCATCAAGGCTAGGAGATATACATCAACACACACAACATGGGGGGAGGGATTCTATTCTATTCCATGCACACATGTTATTTACATTTTCCTATAGTTATTATTTCTCTCTACTTCACAAAGTGTGACTGACACAAGAGCACCTAGAGAACAACATGTAGACACACACCATAACTACATCCAGGTCAGAAATGTAGTGCAGCACTCAGTGATAAGACCCCTAGTTTGGAAGCTAAGGTCAATCTGAGTCATTCATTCTGCATATTTTTTTAGAGTTTTGATATTTCCTTTCTTCTTGTAGGTCATCATTTGACTATCCAACACATTCAGCGTAGCTCGACACATCTAATGTGACATACAGAGAGTAATTTAAGATACCTCGCGACCCCGTAAAATTTAGATTCAGAGATTTTACAGAAATTAGGGATCCTAATCTATAGACCAGGGCACCCCAGGTGCCCCAGTACCTTCCCAAGCACCCAGCCAGTTTAGATCTTCCGAGATCGGCCTTCTGAGACTTCCACGAGTGGTCGTCTTCACTTCCATATTTTATTATCATACTGTGACAATCTCCTTTAATCAGTTAAGTCATTTCTCCTACTTCACTTACATTTTTAGGGTTTTTTTCCACTTAATATAATTATTTTCAAATATTCCATATTGTTTTAGTCCATTTATACAATGTTTTAGTCCTCCTATTTAGATTAACTAGTGGTTATAGTTTTCATATATAAGTTCACTTTCATTTTATCGCCCCCCTCTTTGGGGGTGCATGCGACATTACTGAAAGGAGAATGTGGCCCCAAAAGAGGACCACCACATACTTGCACCATAGAAAGTGTTTGGTAGAAACCAAGGCACACACAAACAAGTGACTAGTCTCGAACAAGTGTTAGTACAAACAAGCATGCATGTAGAAGATAGTGTATAAAACACAAATAGTGTATAAGCAAAGTAGTAATGTAAACACTCAAGAAGACAAACTAAACCGCATAACATGGGTCACAAACATGGGACATCAATCACGATGTCACAAGACACTCAAAGGCCATAGTGGCCACATACAAATAAACAAGTGTGCACACCAAACACAAGGCAAGGCCCGCATACCAGAGAAAATAAGTACAAGCAATAAAAATAAAAAACACAAGTAGTCATGGAAACATATAGTCCTTTAAAATAGTTTTTATACATGGAACACCCATTAGCATGTTAGAAAGATAACCGATAGGTCAAAAGCGTGTATAACCAAATGATGTAAAGTGTTAAGTACATAATGAAATAATAACACCTATATGAGAATCAAATGCGGATGCCCCCAACAAACAGTATAGGAAGGATAGCAAGTGAGCATCCTTGCTACGTGTAAGATTCATGTGTATGTGATCAAAACTAGAGTGTATCATGAATGCACATGTGTGTATAGTAAAAGTAATGACATATAAGTAATCAATCTACCATGTGTAGTAAAGTGCCTATGTAATTTTTAAGCACTAGTAAACAAGATTAAATGTCCCCAAGACAATGTAATATGTAATGGATGGATGAAATGTAAAATTCAACATGAATGGTAAGAGCCACGTGCCCCCAGTGGATGGAAATGTATGTAGTGAGGTTCATTTGGTTTTTCCCCCTCTCAAGTAGGTAAAAAATGAACCATAAATGAGAGTGCATCTTTGGGAAAATGTCGTAGTGTGTTTGTGTGTATGTAATCTACCGTGTTGTGATGAATGTGCATATCTAAAGTGATGATGGTATGCATTCTAACAATGATGTGTGCATGAACCCTATAGCCTAATCATATATCACCACACAATAAAAATGATGAGTGATGATCTAGCTTATGGCGTATATCACTATATGAAGAATGTAATAAATGATGAGAATGTAAAATAGGAGAAGTGGTGATATAGCCTAAAGCGTATACCACTATAAGAGCCCGAATGAATAGGTGACCATTTAGCCTAAAGTGTATGCCACTACATGATGATTGGAATAGGTTATGATAATTCACTAAAAGGAGTGGTGATGTAGCCTAAAGTGTATACCACTACAAGATGGTAGAATGTATGGGCATCTATTTAGCCTAACGTGTATGCCACTACATGACGATTGGAATAGGTGATGATAATACACTAGTAGGAGTGGTGATGTATCCTAAAGCGTATACCACTACAAGATGGTAGAATGTATGAGTGATAATTTAACCTAAACTATATGCCATTACATGATGATAGGAATAGACGATGATAATGCACTAGGAGTGGTGATGTAGCCTAAAGCGTATACCATTATAAGATGGTAGAATGTATGGGTGACTATTTAGCCTAAAGCGTATACCACTACACGATGATTGGAATGGGTGATGATAATGCACTAGAAGGAGTGGTGATGTATCCTAAAGCGTATACCACTAAGATGGTAGAATGTATGGATGACTATTTATCCTAAAGCGTATGTCACTAAACTAGGAATTTTGCATGATGGAAGATAGAATGATGACAATGTAAGTAAAGTAAGGTACATTTGATTATTAAACCCTCAATATTTGAGTGTGGACTGAGGAACTAAAGTGCGTAATTGGGTAGTGAGTACGGAGCATAGATGTGTGAGGACAATACCAGTCATGTGATGAGTAGGGATATGCAATGTGTAGAATGCAAATGCAACATGTGAACATAAACAAGTAGTATGTAAGATAAATAGTTTAATTGTAAGATGGAAAATGTGCGTAGGATGTAGGTGTATAAGGCCTATGTGATGATCATGTGAAGAATATGGTATGTAGGATGAAATGCAACATGTGTAAACAAGCCATGTATAAAATTCATGTGATGTAGACTACATGCAAGGTATGTAAGTGTAATAGGCAAGGTATGTAAATGACCTAAAAGTGTAACACAAGTAATGTGTGTATGATGAATGTATGCAATAGGTGATATATAAGATGAAAATGTAAATCACGTAGATAAAAGATGTGACATATGTAGGTGTAGAATGTATTATTATATGTGATTTATGCAGTGTGTAGTACCTATGTGCAGTGTGTGAGGTTCATGTGTAATAAACCCTCAACACTCAAGTGTGAACCATAGCTCAAGAGTGTGTCATCGGGTAATGTTCGTTTGTGAAAACATGTGATGAGTATGCTTATAAATGGATGAAAAATATGCACCTATGTTATTGTGATGAGGGGGTGTTATATAATATGCCCCAGTATCCATGAGAGGAATAATAATCATGTAACGTCATCAAGAAGGTCATCATCTTCTAGGTCATAACCAAATGGATAAGCATTAGTGACTTGGTAATCAATAGTTTTTGGCTAATCGTGTAATGAGCCATTAAGAAGTAAGGTATGCATGCCCATGGCATATTCCTAATGGTGAAGGGTGGGAGTGGAAAGCGTGTGCATAATAACGAGTAATATTTTATGTATATCCTAAGAAAGAGCTATTATAGATGAAGACATGTCCAAAAGGCATTGGAAATGAAATGTTTGTATGATTAGGGTCTAAGGTGCCCCCAATGTAGTCAAGCAATGATTACCCTAAGGTGAGCAGAGAAGTAGTAGGGGTACCTGTAAGAAATACATCAAGATGAAAAAGGCGAAGACCATAGGTAGTATGACACGAACCAAACCATGATATAAATGAGGTTCGTATGGTGGAGAATGGATATTGTCTATAGAAAAGCCTAATCGAGTCAAGCCCTCATGAGTACATATAGTCTAGATAGTATGGTAGGATCAAATGGTATATGTTCCCAAAATGAGTTATTTATAAATAATATGCATGTGAAGGGTGGGCGTGCTTGTGGATATGGTGTTATGGAAGGTGTAGATGTTAGAATTACATCCGAAGATTGAAAAGGCTCCTGATAAGGAATAATAGTAGTAGTAGTAGTAGGTGGAGATGATGGAGTAGAATGAGTAGCTTCTATCACACAAATAGTGCCCTCTCAAGAGGTGGTAGATAGGGTGGTTCGTCTATAGGCTATGGATCGTTAGTTCTATCAACTCATGGAATAGGGAAACTAGCATTAGGTGCTCGATCACAATATTGAAATGGATCACAATCATGAAAAACTGTATACTCAACACCATCATGTAAGAATTTGACATAATGATGAACAGTAGAGGCAACACCCTGCATAGCATGAAGCCATCATCTACCTAATAGATAGTTGTAAGAGACAAGAAATTCAATGATGAAGAATACCATGTTGATAGTTTTAGGTCCTACAATGATGGGTAGGGTGACATGACCAAGACATGGGCAAATGGAACCATCATAAGAACGTAATGAAATAGAATATGGATTAACATCATGAGCCAAAAGACTTATGGCCTTGAGGAATGTCATAGTGCATAAGTTAAGTTCAGAACCATTGTAAATTAAAGTGCATTTGACTCCTACATTATGAATGTGACATATGATATGCAATTATGGGTCATTATCAAAATTGTTGATGTCGGTGGGAAGATGAGACTTGAATACTATAGGGTGATAAAATGCATCTACAAAGGTTTGATAGATGGAATCATGGTGTAAGTCAGCACAAATGTAAGTAGTAGCTAGAAGATGTTGGATTCAAACCTTAAGGTTGGGATTAGAAATAAAATAATCAACAATAGATATACTCATGATGTCTAAATGTAAATGCAAACCTTAGAAAGTGTAATGAAAAAGGCTCGGGTTCACCAAAATGATTAAGTAAAATTGAAAATATGGGGTATAGTTAATCTAACTAGGAACAACAAATAATAACAATAATAAAATGATGTAAATACAACAAAATGAAAGCTAAGATCTGATCTAAGCACTAAATAAGAGGAAAATGTGAAAACCCTATAGCATGAGGAGAGTAAGAATGACTTAGCTAATTATGGGAGCTTTTGGACTATGTCACACAGTTGATTGTAGATTTTAGAAGTAGAGCAGTATGCGAGAGGTCCATAGAGGATATATCTGGGTGATTTGGATATACTGGAGTGCCTGGAGAGGGATTGTGCATCCACGGGTGCTCTGGTATGCAAAACAGGTGCCCTAATCTTTGAAAAAGCTTCAGAATTGATCTCTACAGGTTTGACAGATGACCTGGTACCTTCGTTATCTATTGCATTAAATTCACTACACTGCATTGAATGCTCCAAATAATCCAAGAGATAGAATGACCTGCAAAAGCATGCAAAATGAGTATCAAAACCCTAGAGAAAAATAGAAGAATGCATATGAATAGGTCAGACTGACCTCAATTTCCACAATGGTAGGCTTACTAACTGAGTGTTGCACTACATTTTGACCCAAATGTAGTTTTGGTGGTGTGTGTCATCATGTGCCCTAGGTGCTCTTGTTCCAGTCGCACTTTGTGAAGTATCAAGAAATAAACTAGTAATAAAATGGTGCATGGAATAGAATAAAATCCCTCTTATGATGTGTGTAATGCAGATGAACCAAGTTTGTCCCTTTGTGATGGATCTAATGGATGCAACCCCAGGTGGGTGATAGTAGTTCCTAGTGTTTGGTCCCTCATTTTGGTCTCATAACTTTATATATATAAGGTTCTCTTGCTCTAATTTGTAATTAACCCCGAATAGGCTAACCACAAGAAATTTCAAAAGTTACAATGGCTATAAAGTGTCAAAAAAGGTGGGAAAAGTGGGAAAAAGGCTCAAGGAGCCCATCGTGGGACCATGGCACCCTAGTTTTATGGCGGGAACTGTGGGATAACAAAAATAGCATGGGTGTGCATATCGTAAAGGTCGAGAATGTCGAAAGAAATAAAATAAAGATGGACAAAAAGAAGGGTTAATTAGTACTTTCTTTACTCAAGAAAATTTTAAATAGTCATATGAGACTGGGACTAAATATTTCCCCAAAGTGCATGATTAATTGACTACAGTATGAATGTGGCCTCCCCCAAGAGTTGTTGCAGGACTGGTATAAGGTATTGCATCAAAAATCTATATTACGGGTATTGATATGTGTAAAATCTACGATCACAACTAGAAAGCAAGTAAATACACGTGTGTATGATAAAGATAATGACATACTAGATATCTAGCTAGCATGTTTAATAAAGTGTACATGAAAGCATAAGAAAGCTAGACTAAATGCTATTGTGATATGTAATATGTTGTGGATGAGATGTAATGTAATGCATGGTGAATGTGATAGGGGCAACGTGCCCCCCAAGTATGGATGTATGCATGAGTGAGATGAGGTTCATTTATACAAGACCCCTTAACAGTCAAGAATGAACCATATAACGAGTGCATCATCGATAAATGGTTCGAATGGTGTGTTGCAGTGTAAGAAATATTTTGAATGTTGGAGTGTGAAGCATAGATTATAGGATGAGATGCGCATGAATAAGATGCAAGTAAGATTGAATGTCACACTAGAAAGAATGTTTTTGAAGTATAGAATGTAGAATTGTGTGCAAGATTGTAGGAAGAACAAAGCATAAATATGGTGTGTAAGATTGAATGAGGTATAAAAAGAATTGATCATGAATCTTGGGTGTAGGAAGGTGTAATGAGACCTTTGGAATGATGAATGATGTAACATAGAAGCGTAGATCATTGAATGTGTTAGTAAGGTGATAGAAAGTATTGTGTGTGAAGTGCGGAGCGTAGGTGTAGAACAT
>CM031243.1:599264748-599348938 GCA_018340775.1 Taxus wallichiana var. yunnanensis | reverse complement strand
GCTACGTATTGCTGCATGTGTGATCCGCCTCGCTCTAAACAGTAATTTCAACTCTCCTACTGGGCTTGTTAATGAGTGCCTTCGCAAGACAAACAAGTTGACCATATATAATATTTGCAAGCCTTTGATAGATCTTCTAAGATGGAGTATGGTCCTTGTCCTCGTGAAATTTAGGAAAATCTCGTACACACCCAACTTTCTCTCCTATGTTTCTTACTAGTTTTCTTCCTTTCATCTTCTTAGATCATTTCCATCTTGGTTATATCTTTTCTTTCTTTCTTTTTGTTACAAACACATCTACTTTCATTATTTATGCTCCTATCTATTATGCATCAAAATAATTCACATGTGCTTTTCCTTTATCATTATCTTATACTCGTATGTATAAGCTCTATCTGGGAACAATTATACTTATAATGACCCTTTTATGACATAACCATAACATACAACTTCGTATATTTCTTTTCGACCTCTATCTCCTCCCCGAGAACTAAATTCCTTTCTTTGAAGAAGATTAATAGTTAGAACTAACCCATCTTCTTTGAGTTGTATCTTCATACTCAAGATGTACTAGGGAAAAAATTTGTGCTCACCCAGAGTGGTCGTGGATTTTGGACCAAAGGTGTTGCAGTAGGCCTCACCTTAGCAAGAATTTCTTTCGGGCCCTCTCTTCCATGCTTTCTCGCTTTCTCAGTAATCTCCTTGCGTTGCTCAATGGTAACAGGTGGTCATAGCTTCACTAAGCTAATTTCACTCTCTGTCCTGATCATCCTAAAGAATGAAGTGCTTTATGCAGGAGATTATCCACGCCATTCATCAACCCATCCGCTAATCCTTCCTTCTCGATATCCGGCATCGAGCTTCCTGTGAGCCTAGAATAGAGCATGATAATCCTTATCTTCTCCTTCTCCTTGGGATAGCTTTGTCAGATATCGATCGCGAGATCTGCATATTTCGTTGTTCACCAAATTCTTTCAAGAAAACTTTCAATTAATAAATCCTATGAATTTTTCTACATTATCACATAGTGTTTCAAACCACCTAAGAGCCGAACCATCCAAAAAGGTGCAGGGAAAAATTCAGTCCCATTGTTCTTCTTTATGAGGCCATTACAAATGCAAGATTGTTTAAACTCAATGAAAGAGGAAACATCTTCATTAGATCGGGGCTGAAAAATAGGAATCATCCCCATTTTAAAAAGTAACCACAAAGTGAAATACCAACCCAAAAGTACAATCAACAAGACTTATGTGCACAAATAATTTGATCGCTACAATAAAAAGTGACTTTACACCTTTCTACAAGAAATAGGAATGACCATGGTAAACTATGGTAAAACTTGACTTATCATGGTATAAAAATGACTTTATCATGGTAAACACTATTCATGGTAAAAAGTGAAGTTACCATGTGGGTAAATACTATTCACTGTGAAAAAGTAAAGTTATCAGGTGCAAATACTATTCATGGTAAAAATGACTTTTACCATGGTAACTACTTACGCTACGTAAAAAATAAGGTTACCCTCCAAATGATTTCTGATTAAGTGGGAATATTTCTGTAAAATCTACCAACGAGGAATGGTCCCCACAGAATCTGCAACCGCAAATGTCAACACCAATCCTAAGACTATGATAATTCTTTCACTGTGAACCTCGCATATGATTATTTACTAATGCACAACTTTTTAGTTTGGTGGATGGAACTGGAAACACAACAACAAACATAACACAAGAATACTAGATTATGGATAAGAAAGAATGATGATAACCTGAAATATAAGTGTAAATTATAATATCAACATGAAATTGTTACAATCTCACCCATGAGTTACTTCAAGTGTTACCGACTTCACTGCTTCCTTCCAACAATAACTATGGGAGAAACTTCACAATTACACCTCTTAATGGCTTCTTTTAACACACCTTCAAAATGATGGCTTCCTTTACACACTTACTCATAGGCAATATTTCTCACTACTTCCTTCTATGCTAAATGAGGGGGTGGCCTCTTTTATTTATAGGAATTGAAGCTTATCCACCCTATCTCTAAGATAGGATAGGAAATCTCTTCTACGCTAATCATATTCCCATGCCTAAACTCTCTTATTTCTTTACATGTAGGCTTATCTTCTAAGATAAGATAAACCTTATCATCTCACAGCTGGGTTCCACCTTTTATACTTTTCCACAAATAAAATACACAAAATATTTATGGCATTTACTCTTTGTCCTTATTACAAATATAATATTTCTAATTCCTAATCATGTAGACCCTACTTCTACTTACCCCAACTTTGACATTTTAACATTACTAGACCACTTACAACAAATATTTACTTTTTACAACATTCCTATCAGACTTCAATTGTTACCAGGTACTCTACTTTATCGGGCGGTAATCACGTGACGATAACACAAGTATTTCTATCGTATGCCACTACTAATCATACTTAACAACATCCTATTCTAATACATACATAATAAAATAGAAATTGATGGAGAAATTTTTTAATGTCGACAACACCTCATGCAAGAATGAAATGGGGCCCTGAAAGAAAGACACAAAGGAACCCAGAAGGGAGTCAGAAATCAAGTTTGGGAAATAGGAAACATTTGGCATGTAATATGTCTACCTATGAATCCGATGTGTATTTAAAAGCCAAAAGTCTCCACAAGGCGTAATGTTTTGGGTTTCGCTCTGTTTCGTGTTAAAAAAATGACATGTTGTATGTATTTTCAAGATGAGATGTTTCGGTGCATTCGGAACCTAAAACCCAAAAGGAGTGAAAAGGCGGGTTGCCATGGTAAGTGAAATAATCTTAACATAAAGCATGAAAATGCTATGGAGCCCTGAAATCCAACAAAAAGGAAAAAAGAAGGCATTTTCGAAGCAATACTTGGATGAGAGATGATTTTCAATAGGTTCGTCAACATGAAATCCGATTGGTTATCCCCATTTTATCGATAAACTCAAAAATGGGTTAACACTTGGCTCTAAATGGGGAGTTTATTTAGTAACTCAAAGGAAGATAAATTCCAAAATCTAACTGTCAATCTAATGGGCCAAGGAGGTGAAAAGAATAAAAAAATAAACACATCAAAAACCAAGCAAAAGAATAAAAAAGCAAACACACTAGTATAAAAGGAAAGACACAACTCAAAGAGTAGACTATGATATTAAAGGTAAGACAGAACTTTCTATTATCGTTTATAATTAATTGAGATGTTTCTCACTGTGAGGTAGTGGAAGTTCGGTAGGATCTTATACCTTTACATCCCGATATCTCCTCAATGTTATGGATGCATCTTCCACTAGATGAAATGATATCATTCAATCCTATACTCATGCTTTAGATGTTTAGGCTACCGGGCACGGGGGATCCACACTGTTAGCCACAATGGTTGCATTCAACGATATCATTTTTCATCTAGTGGAAGATGCATCCATAACATTGAGGGGAGATATCGTGGATGCAAAGGTACAAGATCCAACTAAAGCATACATGTGATCTGGACAGTCATAGCCTAGTGTGTGTAGCAATGCATTGCAGAAGAAATATCAACTAAAGATGACTTACAGAGAGTCAAGACAAGTGGATTATTTCTATTGAGGATTAGTCATTGCCAAAGGAACAGGAGATGTTCCATGATTTTTTCAACCACTTTCAACATCTTTTCCTCCAACTCTTTCAAGTACATCCGAATCACCCTCACAGTCCATATACAATATAACTCAAGAACCATCACCCCTGCTAGGGTATCTAGATCAGGCTCTAAATTCATCTCCTCAAGCTCTTCGAAACTAATCCTCTAATGAAATAATCCACATCACAGCTCTCTAGTCATCTTCTAGTTGATATTTCTTCTCTATTACCAGGGCTAGCTACACCTGAACTAGGCTATTCATAATCACATCTAAGGATTTCTAGTAGATCTCGTACCTTTTTACATCCCGATATCTCCTCAATGTTATGGAGGCATCTTCCACTAGATGAAATGATATCATTGAATCCCTGACTGACAATGTTTTTAGATCCGCCATTACTTCGGTATCCTAAACATCTAAAACATAGTATAGGATCTCATGGTCGAAGCTCTTAATCAACGCCTTCCACTCCTCCACCATCCACTTTAAAAAACAAAAACTAATGTGCATCACTAAACATATTACATATGTCTATAAAAAATTATCTAACTAACATACTATCACACATATATGGTTGCTTAGGTCTTTCCATGATGGTATCATCGTTATCTCTTGGCCACCTAATACTTCCACCCTTCATAACGATGAGGTTTGTATCTTACATACTATGCCCCACTAGTACTGGGGCACTGTGACCATATCTCCTCTCAACCGTGGTCTTGCATTCATCTCGTGATATAGGAAAATTTCAACCCTTGAATGGTGTGATTAATCCTCCTCTTGACCAATGAATCTTATGCTCTCTGAGCCATGGTATCGAATATCCAACACCCCTCGCAATCAGTATCGGCACGTGTTCCATCCTATGACCTTAACTCCACAAATCCCCTCTATCAGATCCTCCTCTAACCCCCTAACTATTATAATATATGGCGGGCCCTAAGCATCTCCACCACGCTTGTACTACCTCCAATCAGTGTGTATGTTGTATGTATCCTACAAGGTCTTAAGTGATAATATTTTTACTCCTCTTCTCATACATCTTCTTCCATACGTATGATACACTTATAGGTGGTAAAGGTGGCGCTTACCTCTCGTGATCGGGTCACCCAAAATATCTTGGGACCATACTCAATATGTTAGTCTCCACCATGTAAACATAATGACCCATATGCTCTATCATGGTGTCAAATAAATATACCCTGGGCCAACTAGGCCCGTGATCTATATTCCCTATGTAGGGATTCCATATAACATCACTGACTGAGTCAGCTGTGATAGGTTAGAATGCATGCCCTAAGTACTTTTGTATTTTCCCCTGCACCCACTTAAGTAATCTCGAGGTATCTACCTCTTTTACCTGTGGTGTCCCTATCATCTTGTATATAGCGAACCACTCATATATCCATTTCATCAATAATATCATAAACACCACTTGTCCTCTCTAGCTTCTCAGGTTGCACTTTATAGAAATCATGCACAAAATGCACCCATATGGTGGTGCCTCACACTGTAATAAGACCTCTGTGATCCACAAATTCTCTACACATAAAGAACTAAGAAGAACAACTTGATGGATCCATCTTCCTTATGGCACACTATATGTACCACCACAATCCCTATGAATAGCTTCCATATATCCAAAATCCCTCCTTCATACATTCAGGTTGATCTCGCATGCACAACATCCATTCATCATATTCTATATACCATATGTCTAATGCTCTCCTCTCTCCAACATCAAAGTGCTAGTCTATATATATATTGGTCACGCTAATCGGTAACCCCAAAATCCTATTTACATACTCTAATGTGAAGGAGATCCCAATCTTCTCCTATCATGTCCACCTCCAAAATATTTTGGACCTGGTCTCTCATGCGGCCAAAAACATCTATAATAAATCCATATCCAATGGTAGTTTTGGAATCTACATAATGCCCCCAAATCCCCAAACATACAACTTGGAAACCTCTACCTATGATAACTGAAATCATAAACTAAGTCAGAACATATCTATGCTTTCATAGGTAGATTATGACTCTACTTGATCCATAAAATTATGACAAGCAAACATCAAACCTCTAAAAATAAATTTTTGAGTGAAAAATAAAAACATGCAGACTATAATATCATATTCCATATGTCATCACCACCGGGAAGACAATTTCGACCCTTTCTTTGATTCGTATTTCATTCTCGATGACATCATCGACCCTCATGTTCCAAAGGGCCATAATGGCATCCAACGAGATGTGGTCAGGCGTGACATTCAAATTTTAACTTCCAAAGTCACAAAACAAAAAAATAAAAATTAAATCCCTCCCAAACCCACTTTCATCTCAGTACTAACCTACTTCAGTAACACAAATTTTACTAAGTTTAACGTAGTAACGACTCCTAAAATTAAAAACACTAAATACTTTCTCCGATATATTTAATTTAATTAAATGTGACGACTCACCCATGGTCACACTTCCACCGTGTGCCTCGCCTCGTTATCCTCCATCACCACCTCGCCACACATTCCATATGTCAAAATGCACTCAAATTTTGGAATTTCATAGACCAATTCCCACAATTCCAAAATAGTAATAACCAAAAAAGTCAAAACTCACTATATAAAACCCAAATTTCTATTCAAATTCAGTCACAATTATCCTTAATATTCACGTGATCGTCAATTTCACTGCCAAAATCTGCAACACGTATTATTTATTACGTTATGACCATAATCTCACACCATTTATATTGACCTACTACAAGACCATTTTCGATGATCTTCAATTTTCTTCTATTTTTTATGACCATAACATTCATCCCATAGGCCCCTAGCTAGGTGATTTATTTCTTATTTTATTGATGATCATCTAGTGTTTCATTTCTCTTTTCCTTCTCCATGGTTCTTTGCAAGATGGATTATGCCTATCAGTAAAGAAGGCGAGTGAAAATAATGTATGTACATTAACAGAGGATATTTCATTTCAGCTAGTCCCTTCAACATTTGTTTATGTACTTACTTTTGGTATCAGTGTCACAAACTGTATTTTTTTGTTGACCACCACATGTTTCACTATTGCGAAATGTGGTGATCAATGGATGGGGCATATGTACACACTTAGTTTTTCACTTTTCATCCTTCATACCTGGTATTAAAATTTTCCTTTGTGCAGATAAGGGTCACTGATGCATCTATTTATAGAGCAAGTCCTTAAGGGACTCACAGAGAATGGGAATGGTTATTCACGTAACCATTTTATGTTAGAGATATTACATGGATAGAGTGTCACTATTTGGTCTTAGCCTTAGTTTTCCTTGCACTAGGTATCCTTTTCTTCCCAGGTATTATGTACACCAAACTCATAGTTTGTTGTTTGCAGTATATCATCATTTCGACATCTGCTTTATCCACATGCGGATGATCTACGACACACTATTTTTAGTTTTTATGACACCTTACCTCTTTTTAGAACCTATGGCCGATGCCATCGCCCATGGGCGATGGAGTCAATATTATATTTTCCTATAGCCGACATCATTTCCTATTGAATTGGAGTCCTATATATACCTGCCACTCACTGACATTCAGAAAGAAAAGGAAGCCAAAATCATTCAGACTTCAATTAGCTCTACTATTTTGTGTCATCTTCGCATCTACTTTTGTAACTCTTAGTTTTTCTTGTATATTGTTTCGATTGGATTATATACTCTTCTTCGTATGGTTTCTTTAAACACTATCGTGTCACCTATACCAGTGATTATATGACATTAATGATGTTCTCGTACTCCACCTAATATCGAATCTATCTCAACATATTGATTCTATAGACAGATGGATGCATCACTGACCACCCTACAGGTACAAAGTGATTGCTCTAGCCATCTCTTGTCATTTTTCATATAGATAAGTGTTTTTCCTTCTTTATTGTGTTATGTTAGCTTAGTATTTGATTTGTTTGGATGTTAGTTAGCATATTACTCTTAGTCATCATCAGCTCCTTATCTGTCGTCACTTGTGTTTTGGTTATATTATGCATATTTTTGATCCATACCTCTCTACACCCAAATACTGATATATGTGTAGGGTTCCTTCCATTACCTTGAATGCAAGCCTTGGAAACCCTAGGTTGATGGCCTAGTGTATGGATTGCTGCCCTCAAGATATGCAACCATAGTGCTCACTATAGCCCCTTTATGTCTACCCCCTTTATAATGGTACATGTGTGTTTCCCATTCGTTGTCTTAATACCCTTGTAGAATGCATGATTTAGGAGTGGAAGATATTGAGACACATCTTAGGCCCACATACACACTACACCTCTCTATTTGGTAGCAAAGTTCCAAGTTATCAATTATTTTCACTACAAATCTTGTCTATTATACTTCTTGATGGGTTTCTTCAAAATAACCTTCTTAGAAGTTGGAAAATATTTTCAGATATTTCATGTTGGCTAGATTTGAGAATAAGTTCTAGTTTCATTTTATATCTTGGTGAAAATTTGTAGAACCGATTAGATAACGAGATTCTAATTATAAAATATTGTTTAAATATATCAAACCCTACCTCCTCTCAATATTAAGGACCCCTTTTACACTAATACCCACATTTTCATTGACTTAAAATTAAAAAAATATTACTCGCCTTTGTGATTTCATATTTTATGTATTTCCTAGCAAAGGTGACACCAAGTAATGGAAAAATATGCAGGAAAACCAATTCTTTTCCTAATGTAAAATAATGATGCATTTTGAGAGGTTTATTTGAAAATCACCACACTTTATATTGGTCATGCAACATTAATTTAAATGATGAAAATATTGCAAAGTTCCCGTGGATTAGTGCACTTCATATTTTTAGGCATGGAATTCATAAAGTGAAAAACAATTTCTATAGGCAAATAATTTGTTTCTCTTAGCCATAAGTGAAGACTGAGTTTCACCTCGGCTAGAATCGATGAAGAGAACTAATAAAGTTAGTTATAGGTTGTTCTAGATGAAATAATTAGCAAACATAAAATTGATTCTTTTTTACCTTGGTGGAGGAATTGGATGTATGGTATATGGCATATTTCCACCATTTATGCCAATAATTTACAATATCAATCATGTCCATTATGGCAGCGTGCCTTGTACCATGAGTCGGGTTCCCAGATGATGATCAACGCCTTCCGCCTCCACCGTCGGCCGTTCGCACTCAAGAAGTGATCTGAAGCCCTCCTACGTGTGAACTGAGGAGTGGGTCATGATGGCTAGATTGATCCGCCTCTACCTCCAGATACAAGGTGCATATAGGTGCCTTGATATAGTTTGTTTTACAATATCAATTCTAATTTTCCTCTTAACTCTATTATTTATATTTATAGCTTACAATTTGAAATAGTTCAAGATTTTGATTTGGAGCAAAAGTTGAGTGAGTTGGCAAGGTGCTTACTTTATCACAGTCATTTCTTTGTTTCTCAGGCACCCTTTAAATATTTTTGCATTTTCAAAAACTATCATTAGTTTCCTCTCTTTTTAATAATGCCTACTTATCTTGGATCCTTAAATCATTCAAACATTTTGGTTTAGATCCCTTCATCGAGAAAAATATTCTTGGAAAACTCTGTACTTTTTTATAATAGACATGAATACAACCTAATTTCAAGTGGATTTTTTATTTTAATTGTCAAAAAACGAATTTGAATAAAAAAATTTAAAATCTTGCATTAATTTTCATTTCCTTAGCTATAATAAAGATATGGTTGTATCAAATTTGTTGATGTGGATTCGAGTGTAAGGCAAACAAGGTTGTTCTAGTGGGCCCTTACTTTAGAGTCTATTGGACCATTGGGAAAATGTGCCATGGAAAATTTATCATATCCATTCTTCTTCAACCTCTATAAAGTCTTTGAAAAAGTAAGAGGATGTTATTGAATATGTTATTTCTATGACTCCCATTTCAAATGTTTCAGTGGTGTTTATCATGCCCTTACTATCCTTCACATATTAAGGAAGGAAGTTAGGAATATTTCCTTCTTTGCCATGACGGGTAGGATCTTATACTTGAGAAAAAAATTACCATTTGATTTGGTTATTTCAATTCTATGTGTTGTTTTAAAATCTACTACAAAAAAAAACTAGAAACAATTGACACTATGTTGTCGGGACCATAAATTCTAATGAAAAGGGATTTTTAGATAGTCACCTTGGAAATCCATATGATGGGGATATACTAGCTACTATAATGGTTGCCTAACTTGTAATACTATTAATTAATTATTGTGGACTTAGTTTTATTATATTCCCTTGAATCTCGTAGGACCAAATATAAGTTTTGTTTGATACACTCTCAGAACTACAAAAATTAATTGAAATAGTCTATAATATGTACAAATGATGAAAGCTTTCTTGTTTTCCTGGGTCTGGGGATTTCACTTGTTATCCTCATGTTAGTAGAGCTAGTCTGGTGGATTATGTCATGAGCAACATTACTTTACAAATATCCATATCCAATCTTTATGTGAACCTCTCCCACCCTCATCGACATGCACCTATTTCTTTTAAGGTCCTACTCCCACTCTCGGGCTGCACATATCACCTCTCATACTTTCCAAAAGATTCCACCCATATCTCCTTCGACCATGAGTTTGATGATATTTATACTAAAAACTTGATAAGCTAACCTCCAAGGTATAAATTATATCCATTTCCCAATGGAAAGAGCTGAATATATTTCCGTAACAATTTGGAATACAACTCTTCGATCCTTTCCCCATTCCACTGTGAATCATCCCACCAAAGTCCCACTTAGCCATCAGCACCCCTAATGTTTGGCCTGGATAGTAGTTGCAGATCCCTCCACAAGCCTCGTGGCTCACATCATTCGCCAACACCCTTATAGAAGAAGTTAGTCCAAAAATATATCATTTCGCACTCTGCGTAAAAAAGAAGAGGCTATATATTCACAAGAAAAAAGGGACACACTCAATATGTTGAGGTTTAAAGTGAAGTATTTTAAGCAAACCTTCCTCCCAAGGAAATCATCATGTGTTATACATGACGTATATACATGGTTCAATTACGCATCCTCTCTCTACAACATCCCCAATCAAGTCCCAATTTCAGTAGAGAATAGGTGGCAGGGTAAAAATTTCTTCACATACCGTATGGTGTTACGGGCTATCTTCAAACTTCAAGCATGGAAATCAGCAAACATAGAGAACTTGAGAGCTGAATTTCTTCACCATAGTCCAAAAATCTTAGTAATGCACATTTCTGATCTCTTTAATCTAGTGGCTTCCATGGATTCCCACCAAAGATGGACGCCTCACATCATATGCCCCATATTTAAATTAGGGAACCAACAGGAGCCAAATAATTATAGAACCATCATGATTGGGCATACTTTGAGCAAGTTATTTTCTACAGTGTTAGATGATTTGATTTCCATATTTGTTGAATCCAAAAAACTCCACGTGAAAGGACAAGCAGAGTTTAGATGGGATCACCGAACAATAGACCATGTCTTAACACTTAGAGCCATAATTGAAGAAACAAGGGCCAACAAGCGTAAGGTTTATTGTTGTTTTGTTGACTTTCAAAAGGCATTTGATACTGTACCTAGACACCTTCTAATCCAAAGGCTTCGTGACCTCCAAATTCTAGAATTGTTTGGTTCTTCTCGTGATGACACTCTATGAAAAGGTGGTTAGCCAAGTCCAAAATCCTACTGGTTATACAAGTGATATCAACAGCACCATCGGTGTTAAAAAAGGATTCCCACTTTCTCCTACTCTATTTGGTCTCAACATTGATGAACTAGAGCACATCATTGCAAAATTCTAGTCTTAGATATGATGGTTGTCTTTTTTATGCATATGATATCATCATTGCTATTTTATTATTCGCAGATGATATCATTCTCATGTCACATATCATTGGAGCCTACAAAGAAACTCTGACATCTTAAACTCTTTTTGTGATACTCATGGTTTACAAGTGAACTTAAGGAAAACTAAGGTCATGGTATTTAATACAACCAAGAGGGTTGCCCTCACAACTAAACTCATGTACAAAGGAAACTCGGTGGAAGTGGTTTCCTCTTACACTTATCTCTGAGTGACTTTCACTGGCCCTCCTTCAACATGCTTCATGCAGCAGAAGAGAGATTATGTAAAGGTTATGCAGCCTCAATACACTTGAGAGACAATGTTTCCAACTTCAATTTCAAGATGCCAAACCAAAATCAAGCGCATTTTCCAAACTCTAGTGAACACCAACAATGCAGTATGGTAATGAGATTTGGGGCCTAATCTTTCGCACATTGGTCGGGCTCGTGTTGATAGAGTGCTCGTCTCCATGTTATCCAGACTCTCTCGGGAAAATGCTTAGTTCCACATGCAATCATCTTGGTTGAATTTGGTACACACCCTCTCCATATCTCAACTATATTTCATCTCGTTATGCTACTTCATGTGACTAAGATGTATGGCGATACACCAATCGGGCATAATAGATATCCCTCAAGGCTCTCCAATCATCCATGAGGCTATGTGAATCGAGGATCCAAACCACTTGGTATGCACATCAGACAACTTTCCTCCAAAGCATCGATTGAATATAAATCATCTCCCCCTCTCACATTCTCTATTAATTCTCCCACATGCCTAAAGGGAAATTCATAAAGTAATTTAGAGAGGAGATCTACAAAGCTTACATAAAATCAACTTGATCGTAACCAATAGAACCATTTCCAACAAAAATGCACCACTATTTGGAGCATTATCTCCAAATTGAAGATGAACGTGTCATTCCCCCAAATACATCATGTTTCCACTTGATTTGTGTTATCCCGTAAAATCGATAAGGAAATTTTACCGATAAAGATACCGTAAAATTTGTTCCGATCCCTCGTAAGGGATCCCTTGTGTTCGAAATGTTGCAAAATCCCTTCCCTGGAAACTGGGTTTTTCTAACTTAGTCTTTTTGGTCTTTTTTTGTCCGGGTGCATGGATCTGATCAGGCAACACCAACTTTTGGTGCGCCTCTTAAAGCCTTTGGCGCATGATTTTCGTGTCAACACGCCTTTTTGTGCGCCAAGATGTTGGGTCTTCCTCAAGCAGTGCGCTTAAGGCGCATGCGCTTCGTGTTAGCACACAACGCTTGTTGCGCTCATTTCGGTGCGCCAAAGGGCGCATATAATCTTATGTTAACACACTTTGGTGCGCAAGGCGCGCTTTAGTTTCCTTCGCCGAAAACGCTTTCACGCGCCAAAGGGCGATGCTTTCCTATGTCGACAACATTTTTCATGCGCGCCTTTATAAATTTGGTGGCGCATTTATGACTAGCTCACCTATATATATAAAATTTGCGCGCCCAAATGTCATTATCACTAGACGCGAGGCACGTGATTTTTATTCTCTCAAGCCTCGCTGTGCCTCGCCTCGCCGCTTTCAACGCGCTGTGACCCATTTGCAAGATTTTCACTATTTATTCGGTATGTGTTCTTGTCTTTTTCCATGAGTTTTGCTTTCTCGTGCTTCTTGCTTGCTGGTTTGGTTTTTAAAGTGCATGTGTCGAGCCACCCTCCCGTGTCAGCCTTTCCTTATTTTCCTCTTTCCAGATCTGCTGGAGGAGGATGTTATCCTAAAACCATGGTTTTTTTTTTTAACCCTTCAAGTTTAAAGCCATTCTATACCAAAATAAACCTTTCAAGAGAGGAAAGGAGGAGAAAGAGAATCTGAACCATGTGAAGACCCCTTAGAGGGTGATTAAGTTCATTATTTTCCTCTTTTTCTTTCGGCGCATCTGTCACCCCTGCAACATGGATAAGATCCACGCCAATGGCGCACCCATCATGCTGTCTGCATCATATGCTTCGCGCCTCAAGGCGCGCCTCCTTCATATGCTACAAGCGCTAACTTCATGCCCTTTCGCACACCAACCTCCTTGTTATCACATAAAATCACACCCTTTGGCGCACTCCAAGATTCAGGCAACACCGCTTTATCCGTGCTAAGTACAAGGCTTTCAGGTGCGCAGCGCATCCTCCTTACAAAACATTATGTCAGTGTAAAGCTTTCGTGCGCCACGCCATGCTCCCCTTCATGCGCACGAAAAGTCCATGTTACACAACTTTACATGCGCCAAAGGGCGCACCAATCCCAATGCAACATGAAAATCTATGCGCCAAAGGGCGCATCCTGCCTCCGTGCAACACGATGTTTTCAGTGCGCTTTATAAAATGCACTCGCAGATCTATGCGCCATGCGCCTTTGCGCCGCGCTTAACCTCAGCAACACCCTCTTTCCTATGCGCCTTACCTATTTAAGCCCCGTAAGCTGCAATTTTCATGCGCCCGCGCCCCGAGCCTCAAAATAACTAACTCTTTCTTCTATCGACACTTAAATGGAAAATCAAATAACCGATACAACCTTTTCACTTGGGTCTCGCTTCTTCTTCATGCAGTATCAGCAAATAAACTCTCAAGAACATATGTCAACATCCAAAGAAAGACCTACCAAATCCAAAGGAAAGGCCAAACTTATTGTAAGAAGAGATGAAATATAAATATCGAGGGCGTAATGCCCGAGTCCCAGTGCCGAGCGCAGCATGGACGCGTAGACTCTTAATTAGGGCATATCGATATGGAGGAATTCCCGGGCCGTGACTCAGAAGTCACAAGGAGTCCATGGATGGACAAACTAATAGGTGCAAAGTGCCCCGCACTTCACGAGGAATCCTACCAATGCAAGCCAACAATGAATTCTTCTATGGTAATTGCCTGAATGTTATAACAAAGACACAAGGTGTGTCGTTTCGAAATAAGACAAGGGCGAGGTGAAGTCATTAACCTCACTGCCCGGCCACTTCGAGATAATACTGCATCCTCACCACCGCACTTTGTGGCCGCTACACCAAGCAGAGTGCATTAAGGCCTCGGGATGACAATGAGGATCAATGTATGCAACTAATGAACGAAGTCTATCTCAAGAACAAAAAGGTAGAACCCGGTGGCCCCAAATCATCCACCGCAGCTGACTTCTCGTAGGAGCTCAACGATACACCATTACATTCCCGAGGTCTTGGCTTTCCGACACCCATTATTTCCATAAATGGATGTCAGGTACTTAGAGACCATGAACAAGAATATGCCCTCGATCGCTTGCTACTGGGAGAAATTCTGCAAAGCACTAATCTCCGAACAAATACAACAATTCAAAGACGACGGGGATATTCCATATGAACTCCTACATGGTCTATGTCATGCATCGAGAGGACTATCCAGCCTGGGCGCAGGAGGGAGTTTGGCCTCGTGTCAAAATTTATGAGTATTATCCAGACTTGAGGCTGAGAATAAAGATCTCCCAATTCACTCAAAATTAATGATGTGTTTTTCTATCACATCATCTCGCCTATCTGAGGCCGAACATGACTTATGGTCGCACGACCAAAGCATAGTGGCAGCCACGAGAAATGGGGGCCCCTGCTCACCCGCTTCCCACATTCACTTATCTAAGGGCTGCCAACTTTTTTGGGAGAGCCAAACCAGCTACCGAGGTATGCTGGACCTAAGCTGATTCTCGCTGAACTATCAAGGCAACTAATCACATACCACGAGAAATGCCTTAAGAGAAAGAAGGGTGGAACTCCTTTCCCCTCACAAGCACCGATACACATGCTCTACCCACCACAAGCGAAGGACATGTTCGCATGAGCCGGAGTTACTTAATTTGAAACACAATTTCCCAAATGTGCCTACCTTCACCCAAGGAGCCGTCTCCGCCAAGGGGCAAACTTGATCCAATCCACGTCCTCAAATCGAGGACATTTATATTGACGCCATCCATGAGGTGGAGCTCAAGAGAAAGGATCATTCTCGCCTAGCCTTCGTAAATCATCCAATACCGGGATAGCCATTGTCCCCAAAGGCTTCCAAACCACTAAGATGAAATGATAAGGTATATACTGATACAGATGGAGACAATTGGCCCTTTCCGCCTATTGATAAAACAAGGCCCTTAGACAATCGAGGAGAGAGTCAAGGAGACTCATGCGCAGACGTGAGCATTGGTGCCGAATGAACGGGCTAATCTACCTGGTTGATTTCACGACTCCCTATCGGGAAACGCACCTCCTCGATCCAAGCAGAAGTAGCCTTAAAGGCAAAGGTATCAAGGTGAATCCAATACACCATTCAGAAGAAGCCCCGAAAGTCCTCCTCCGCGGCACCCAAGAAAGGTAATAACTCCGGATACATCAGAGAAAGAAGAAGAGGAAGATGTTCCCATAGGCCCATCCACTCAGTGATGCTCGGCATTGACATAACAGCAAATGAGGTCCCTTCTATCCCTCCTTCTTCTTCTTCCTCTCGTGTCTCAAGCGACCATTCCTTTGGTCGTGTCTTCGCCCCTTCTTCTACTCTTTCCCCGCTTCTTCGTCTATCTTCTTCCCTCGCCGATCTATCTTCCTCCATTTCTTCCCTTATCTCCGGCTACCTTCCCTTCCTATGTCTTCCGCACTGCAGCTTTCCTTCATCCCGTGGACACTTCTTCGGCTATTCTCTCAATGCCGCCGCCTCGTGTCTCCACGTTTTTCCCCTCTTCTACTGCAGCTCCCTCCTCTTCTATCTCTCGGGTCATTCTACCGTAGGTCCACTGGATCTCTCAAAGAATAAGCCAACAAAAGAGGAAAGTTCCCATCGCTCCGATGGACTTCTCCGTGATCCCATCTAAGGGGGAAAGAAGCAGAAGCTTGTCACACGCTTCTCCCAAAGTGCCAGGAGAGAGAATTATGGAAATAGCATACCCCGATCCCCTCAAAGAGAAAAAGGATCTGTCTCCGACAGATTTTACCGTGACTCCAAGTCACAATGGGACATCTTCCAAAGTCTCAGGGGAGGCTCTTTCCGCAATGACGCCTCTCGCAAGAAACTAAAAGAGATAAAGGAAGAGAAAAGGCTACTCAAGGAGCAAAACAAATATCTACTCCAAGCCTTTTACAAAAGATGGGTAGTGCGCCCTACAATCGCCGCCGAAACTTCGAGCTTCTCATCCAGAGAAAATTAATGAATATGCCAAGATCGGGCGAATGGTGGTATGGCTGCTTTCGCTGAGGATCCAAATCCTCAAAGATAGTGAAAAGTGATCGCTCGAGTTCTCCGACTTGTACCAACATCTAGAAGGGTGAATAGAAGAGCTCCAAGCGTTAGCGGCCCATATCGAAAGAGCCGGAACATGCCATACCGCAACACGAGACCTTCCAACAAATGTTCGACTGCTCACCGAAGATATGGTCAAGTTCGGCGTCTTCGCCATCCGAGGGCCCTCAATAAGGTCATGTCCACTCGGGCTACCGGGTGATCAGCTAGAATTTGTTCTAGAAAAGATTGATAAAGCCAAGGAAGAAGCCCCGATGCGATGCACCAAATGGAACGAATTGTTCTTAATATGTCACCAGTGGTTACTTACTCCTTCCTTCACTTTAAGCGAAAGCCGATTAAACCATCCGGATCTTCAAGGAGATCACTTCTCGTGAACGGGGGCCAGAGGTCACATTTGACCTGCAATCTATCAACAACATCGCTGGCTCTCAGAGGGCCTTCATCGGCTCCTCATCGAGGCGGAAAGGATTATTCCAAACTCCCGAGAAGCTCATAGATGAGCGGGAGACTTGTGAGGCGATCGCCGAAGCGGCACAAGGATCCTTCCCAGTGATCAATTTGGGCCAATGATCAACAAGTTTTGGAATACCGCTCTCGCCTCCATATCTCGTCACCCGAGCAAGAATAAAAAAAGTAGGCTACCCTTTCGCCAAGCAGGATGATGATTTAGTAGCTTCCTTCTTCTTCTTCTTCTTCTTCTTCTTCTTCTCTTTCGACTTTCTTGTCGGAATGTCTAAAGTATGTCGACACAAATGATGACATCATCCATGTTGCACCATGGGATGATGTCATCCATCAAGTTGTCAAAAGTCAACATGACTTTTAGATATTTTGTAAATATCTTGTAAATGGTGGTCGGCTCCTTTTTCCTTCTTTCCTTCTCCTCTTCTATAAATATTGGAATACTTGTCAGTATTCAGAGATGGACATTTTTTAGATGAAAATAGAAGTGAGGAGAGAAAGACTTTTGAGCTTTCTTTGTAACAATAAGAAAAAAGAATACAAATATTGAGACTTTGTGTTGAATATTTGTGTTATGCATCGTAACTTTCTTACGTTAGATCCGTATGTGTTTATTCTCGTTAGATTCATATCTACTTTTCTGTCATTTTCTCATCAAGATTGCTTTGTTTATTTATGCGAGTAGGTTTGGCTCATTTACTACCAACCCAAAAACATAAATCTTCCGACCTTTCGCTTTGGAATTCATTTCTTTTCTCCTTCGATCTCGACTTTTCTTCATCCTCTCTTTAATTCCTTTCTCTTCGCAATGAAAAGAAATAAACCTACCGGGATGAGATCCCAACCCCCCGAAGGCGTAATACTATGAGATTTGCACAAGATTCCCGCTTTGTAGAATAACAAAAACCAGCTTTGCTTTGGACTCAAAGAGGGGCTATGCCCCGCACACTCGCTGGCCTGCCTTATCCATAGATCCGGCCCAGTGCAACAGCATTTTCGACCAACAGCTTTTGGTGACTACTGGGAACGAAAGGATCTATCAAATCTATGAAGGTGGTAAGATAGAAAATCGAAGAAATCGTAAAATCATCACCTGCTTCGCAAATTTTAACTTTTTATCAAAAACCCAAAATTTTGCAAAAGTGCTCCAAATCGAAAATTTTCTTCCGAGATCCATAGATCGGGCCTAGTTAGAGATCTTTAGTTCACCGAGTTTTTATAAAAATCAGCATATTGTAGATCTCGAATTTTTTGGTCGCTTACCAAAAGTTTGAAACCCTCTCAAAAAGTCAAAACCAGATCTCGAAAATCAGCTTACTAATCTTCTCCGTCATTTTATCCTCGCTATTATTTGTCATTAACCGCAATCGGTTTTTCAAGAGGATAATTTTAAATATTTAGAAAAGTGTACCGCTGGTTTTTGACGTAAAACCAGAAAATCAGCAAGTACAACCAAAAGAAACTTTAAATCAAGCGCCCAATATCGCAGATCGTGAAGAAACGCTGGCAGAGAGCCGCTTTACACGCAGCAGGAGAGCTCATGGAGAAACTGATCCTACTTTCGATCTACTTCAAAGGCATAATTTCAGCATAACACCGACACGCTTTTCAACGCTAAGCTCGGCCGACTACCATCCAGAGTGTCTCACCTCCACGAAGGAAGAATATTTCGCAGGGGCATCCACGCCCCTTTCAGAGTGCTTTCACTCAAACTGAACCACCCTTCCACTGTGTTCTCTTTCCAGCCTTTCAAATGGCGGTACCATGGGGGAATGCTATGGGACCTCTCGCACTACCAGATCCAGCTCACGCGCTCCCTCACAAAATAGAAATAATTTTCCCAAATTCGACGGGAGCGGAAATCAAAGCACGGATTCTCACATATCTCGCATTCATCATGTCTCTTGCAAGATTTTGATGTGACTCACGAAGATGTGTCGGTTCACCTTTTTCTCGAAACTCTACAAGGGCCACGAATTGAATGGTTTCAGATTTGCCTACCGGATCTATTACCACATTGGGCCACCTCATGGATGCTTTCAAGATAGGTACAAGCCTTCAGAGGATGTGTTTGCATTATTATCACGAATCACTCACCAAGAAAGAGGTCAATGAGACCATGCGCATTTTATCGCCTGGCCTCAATGCACTAATCAACCGTGTTCCCGCTGCATGCTTCCAACACCGAAGAATCAAGTGTTTCTTCGTAGAACTCTATGAGTTCAAGGTTAGTTTCTTGCTTCCTTCAAGAGCGAGTAGCTACCTTAGTTCTCGCTCAAAGCCACTGCCATTCACATAAGATAATCTAATAATATCTCGCGAATTGAAAAAGGAATCATCCAAGTCCAAAGCTTCTTGCACTTTCGCCTACTACTTCGCCTCGATCCAAAGATTCCAAAAGATGGCGAACGATTTGCTCGCATCAAGAAGCAAATGCTTGGCCAGTGCTTCTAGTCCTTCATACTGTGGGATGTTCCACGAAGGAGTTTCGCTCTCTGTCAAATGTTTCACAAAGGCCACGCCTACTCGCGATCGCTTCCATGGTTGGCGCTTGAAGCTCCTCCTGGCCAATGCTCGCTGAAATCAAAGAGGAAGAGCAAGACTTATGAAGAACCTTCGCCTCAAGGTGAAGATGATCAAGATGTCGTGAGCGACCGCGACTCTACTATTGGATATATGGAATTTAATGAGGAAGAATCGATGAAGAGGAGGGTACTTGTGGCTATGCAAGCGGACAATCATATGCTGTTTTTACCCACTCGCAAGGAAAAGAAGTAGAGATTTCTGCCCATGTGCGTATGAGAGAAGGCCGCCCCAAACGCGCCTCCGACCATTGCTAAAAGAGGTAATCCTCTTCCTACTCAACTCCCTGTTAAGTATTTTACAAAGAAGTCTTTTCCCCCCATCACTCCTCCAAATCAGCCCCCTCATATTCCTATTAAGATCGCAACCTGCTCCACCATCGCGAAGTGAGGGACTCATTCCTCACCAACGCAACCCTCGGCCGCATTTGATATCATAGATCATGCTAAAAAGACCAAGATCCAAATGTCCGCCGAGTACCTTCAAATAAATCCTAACAGCCTTGTAAGATTGACCAAATATATTCAGAGTCAAGCTATTATACCTAAGCATGTTTCCCCAAAAGGAATCCTTTCCACTCCTCCCGAATCTCGCATAAATGTTGCTTCGACATCCGCATCAGAAAGATAGAGCCTTTCTATCTCTCTCTCCTAATAAATGGCCACAAGTTGAGTAACTGCATAATTGATTCTGGAGCTTCGGATAACGTCATGCCGGCAAAAGTCACCCATGCTTTGGGCCTCACTCTTACCAAACCCTTTGGTAGATGTTATTCCTTGGAAACCAAGCAGGTTCCGTTGATTGGTCAAATTAAAGACGCTGTAATTGCATTTGCCGCATTCCCGACAAGAGGGTAAAGATGACCGCCTTGTTACCGACATTCCAAAGAAATTTATGGAATTTTTGTCGGGAAGAAGTTTTTTTGGCAGCGAAGTTGGTGGGAAATTCATATGGACTGGTCTAAAGCTAGAATTCCCGTCAAAGGTGTAATGCAGACATTAGAGCCAGAATCACAAAAGAAATACTTGGTTACTAGCTCCGAGGACCCCAAAGCTCAAATCCTTTTTGAATCATCAGGGATGGGGAACTATTTCTTGTCTACCGAGACGGACAAAATGGGTGTTCTCATTCAGGAGGAAGATCTTAATAAGATCTGGACCTTGCAGTTTGATGGCAGTTGCGCAACTAGTGGATGTGGCGCCGGGGCTGTGCTGATATCTCCCGAAGAGGAGGTAATTCCTCTCTCTTTCAAATTGCAGTTTTTCAACACTAACAATACTGCCGAGTATGAATCTCTCATATACTCGGTATGCAAGCCGCAAGGGAAAGAGGAATTAGAAATTTAAAAGTGCAAGGTGATGCAGAGTTGGTTGTAAACCAAGTCAAGAGGATTTATCAAGTAAAGAACGAGAGGCTCAGGCACTACCGTAATGCAGTATGGGACAGCATCGAAGAATTCGACGCTTTTTCGATTGAATCCATTCCAAGAGCTCAAAATGACATGGCCGATTCATTAGCCGCTTCAAATCTCTCATGCTCCCACACCTGTGTTCAAAATGCATAAATACACCATTGAGGTGGTTTTCCACCCAAGCGTGCCAGACAATTCTCAGCATTGGCAAGTTTTCAACGATGACAACCAACTCATTGCCTTTCTGGAAAAATCAGAAAATTTTGAGGAGTCAGCATTTCGGATCCACTTCAAGGTGCCGTGAATCAATCACCGATCAAAACCATGAAACAAAAGAGAACGACGGTATATGTCACCAAAGGAAATAAGGGCCTGGCTTCTCTCGAATGGTTGTCGGCTGCATGATCGCTTTGTGAAAAGGAAAAGGCGAGATGATCCCGACTATCTCCGTAAACCGAACCGGTCAATATAGGTTCGGAAAACATCAGCAATTTGTGAACATTGGGAAGTGTTGCACGCTCAAGAGAAGTGGAAAAATTGTCAAGTCAAGTAAAGAAATACATGGATGTATCGGGTATGGTCCTATGCTGATTTAAAGTCTTTCAAGCCAAAGGATGTTCAAAGATGACATCCTATCAAGGAAGACGCCAAAGCCTTTCGCAAAAGCAGAGGCACTATAATCCTAAGATCTCGCACTATTCTAGCTGAAATTCAAGATGCTAGATGCAGAATCATCTTTCCTATCCATCACAAGATTGGGTAGCAAATATTGTGCCAGCAAGGCGCAGAAGAATAAAGAAATACGATATGCGTAGACTTTCAAACTTGAATCGTGTGTCCTTAAAAGACAACTACCCACTTCCTATAATGGATCAAGTTCTACAAGCAAGAATCGGATCGTAGATGCAGTCCATGCTTGACGGTTTTTCGTGCTATAATCGATTGAAGTCTCGCCTCAAGATCAATTCAAAACAACATTCACAACTCCCTAGGGTACATTTTCCCTACAGCAGATGCCTTTCTGCTTAACCAATGCCGGTGCTACTTTTCAACGAGCCATGGACTTGGCATTCAAAGGTATGATGGGGAAGGTCATTGTGGTTTATCTAGATGACCTCGACCGTGTTCTCTAAAAACGGAGTGATCATTGTGATCATTCGGAGTAAGTATTGGCCGATGCCGAGAGCATGGATTTCCCTAAACCCAAAAAATCTGCTTTTGGGGTCACCGAGGGAAAGCTTCTAGGGCATGTCGTTAGCAAGGAGGGAACGAGGATAGACACTTTAGAGAGTTAAGGCTATTCAACCTCACTCGCCTACAAGCAAGACTCCATGCTCATTCTTTTTTCTGGAAAGGTGAACTTTCTTAGGCTTGTTCTCGACTTCGCCGAGAAGACTCGCCACATATCAACATGATGAAGGGGTCACCCACTTTCGATGGAGTGAGCAAGGGAAGAGGTCGCTTGAGGAAATAAAAGCTTCGTTGCTCATGCACCTGGTTCCTCCGTATGTCCCGACTTCTCCAAATATTTTATCATGTACAAGCTTATGCATCCGAGCATACTGCGTGTCCGCAATATTAATGCAAAAGAATTCGTAAGACGCTTGAACCCCCGATCGCGTTCATGAGTTCTCCTCTCAAGCCTCACGAACTAAAAATGACTCAATTGGAAAAGCATGCCTTTTGCCATTGTCAAAGCAAGCTTAAGAGTTTCAGTACTATATTTTAAATTCTCATACAAGAGTATCGGTTCCCGACATAAAGCATAGCTTAAGTCAATATTAACTCAACAGAGTTAGGAAGCTTCAAGGAAATTGATCGCAAAGGTCCAGGAGTACGATCTGGATATAAAACCAACCAAGCTGGTAAGAGGCAAGGGCCTATGTCAGCTTATGGCTGAAAACAAAGATTCGTAAAGTCCTAAGGAGAAAGACGACCGCATCAATGAAGCATTAAGCCCTCCGGAGAGAACCCATTCTCTCGCCTCTCGTCCTATTTCATTGCAACCAGCAATGAGTGGTATTCGATATTGCTTTCTTCCTCACCTACGGCGAATGTCCAACTCACCTAACCGCAAAGGAGAAGCACACTACAAAGCTCGGGATGGCTAAGTATGTCATCCGGGATGACGGTTTATACAAGCGCTAATAGATGGTGTCTTCGCGATGTGTCGACAAACCCTGCAGGTAAAACTACTGGAAATTTTTCACAATTCAGCCTTGTGGGGGCATTTCTCTTCCTCCGTGAATCACACACAAGATCATTCGAGCTGTGTACTATCAAGCCGACGCTCTTCCAAGATACAACACTCAGGTAGCAAAGTGTGAACCTTGCAACAGCTCGTCGGCAAGCCCAAGTCGGGTCGCTTCCCCGAGGCCGCTTATTATCAACCCAACAATTCATGCAAAGGGGGAATTGATTTTATTGGTGCACTCAATCCCCAATCGAGTGCCAGACATAGTTATGTCCTAACAGCAATGGATTACTTCACCAAATGGGTGGAAGCCATACCTGTCAAACACGCCACTTCCGAGGTTGTTTGTAATTTCATTAAAGAAAATATTATCATTAATGTTCGGCGTGCCCCAAAAGATTGTTGGCCGATAATGCTTCTAACTTCTCCTCGTGAGAAGTTATTAGTTTTTATTATGAATATGGGATAACTTTGGCTCATGCCTCGATTACTACCCTCGTGGAAATGGTCAGTGCAGTAATCCAAAATAAGAACTTGGTAACCATCATACGAAAACCGTGTGGAAGCAAATCAACGAATGTGGCACAAGTCCTTATACGACGCCAGGCGCACCGCATGACTCCCAAGAGGTCTCTCGCATGTCACCTTTTCAAGTGTTATATGGCACTCGATGTCGAGCTTCCCATTTCGCTGAGCTCCTCGCTCCGCACTTGGCATGAGCTATCAAGATGAAACTTTCCAGCACTTATCTGAAAAGAGGATCATGTATCCGGCGTAACTTGAAGAAAAGAGAGTAAGGGTGGTCGACAGATCATCGAATATCAGAATCAAGTCAAGAGACTGCTCGATAAGAAAGCCAAGCAAAGAGATTTTCAAGTGGGAGATCTCGTCCTTTTGTGGGACAAGCGAAGAGAGCCAAAGGGCATGCACGGAAAGTTTGATTCCCTGGAGAGGGCCTTCAAAATCAAGTTGTCAACGGAGAGAATAGTTTCTATCTCTCATATCTAGATGGGACCGAACTCCCGCTTCCCTATAGCGGGCAGATCGAAGATCTTCGTGAAGTAGAGCTTGCTCTCTTCTTCGAGCTTTTGCTTTAAGTCAGTGTGTTTGTTTTCGCTGTGTTTGCTTTCGCTTTGTCTGTGTTTCCTTTGTTCTCCTCCGGTCCCTCTTGTTTTTGACTCGTACTCCAATGGATAGGCACATGAGATCTGGGATTCTCTACCCCGAAGTTTTCTCGTGGATAGTCCCTCGTAAAGAGCTAATGTTATCCCGTAAAATTGACAAGGGAAATTTTACCGATAACCATACCAAAATTTTGTTCCGATCCCTCGTTAGGGATCCCTTGTGTTCAAACGTGCAAAATCCCTTCCCAGAAATCTGGTTTTTCTAACTTAGTCTTTTTGGTCTTTTTGGTCAAGTGCATGGATTGACTATGTAACACCAACTTTTGGTGCACCCTTTAAAGCCTCGCGCATATGTTTCGTGTCAACACGCTTTTGTGCGCCAGAATGTCAGGTCTTCCCACGTGCGCCAAGGCGCATGCACCTTCATGTTAACACAACGCTTTGTTGCGCCACTTTTGGTGCACCAAAGGGCACATATAATCTTATGTTAACACAACTTTTGTGCGCCAAAGGCGCGCTTTAGTTTCGTGGCCGGGCAACGCTTACGCGCTAAAGGGCGCATGCTTTCCTATGTCGCGACAAAAGATTTTCATGCGCCCTTTATAAAGTGGGTGGCGCATTTATGACTAGCTCCTATATATATAAAATTTTACGCGCTTAAATGTCATTATCACTAGACGCGAGGCACGTGATTTTTATTCTCTCAAGCCTGTCACCCCCGCCTCGCAAGCGTTTTCAACGCTGTTGGACCCATTTGCAAGATTTTCACTATTTATCCGGGTATGTGTTCTTGTATTTTCCATGAGTTTTGCTTTCTAGTGCTTCTTCACTGTTGGTTTGGTTTTTAAAGTGCATGTGTCGAGCCACCTCTCCCCCATGTCAGTTTTCCTTATTTTCCTCTTTTCCAGATCTCGCTGAGGAGGATGTTATCCTAAAACAATGGGTTTTTTTTTTTTTTAACCCTTCAAGTTTAAAGCCATTCTATACCAAAATAAACCTTTCAAGAGAGGAAAGGAGGAGAAAGAGAATCAACCATGTGAAGACTCCTTAGAGGGTGATTAAGTTCATTATTTTCCTCTTTTTCTTTCGCGCATCATCTCCACCCCCTCGCAACATGGATAAGATCCGCGCCAATGGCACACCCATCATGCTTGTTGCATCATATCCTTCGCACCCTCAAGCGCACCTCCTTCATATGCTATAAGCGCTAACTTGCACCCCCTCTTTCGCACACCAACCCTCCTCACAGTTACATCACATAAATGCGCCTTTGGCGCACTCCAAAGATTCAGGCAACACCGGCTTTATCCGTGCTAAGTACAAGGCTTTGAAGGTGCAGGTGCATCCCTCCTTACAAAAACATTATGTTGTGCAAGCTCTTCGTGCGCCGCCATGCTCCCTTTGGCGCACGAAAATTCCATGTTACACAAACTTTACATGCGCCAAAGGGCGCACCGAATCCCAATGCAACATGAAAAATCTATGCGCCAAAGGGCGCATCCTGTCTCCGTGCAACACGATGTTTTCGTGCGCCTTTTATAAAATGCACTCTGCAGTATCTATGCGCCATGCGCCTTTGGTGCCAGCTTTAACCTCGCAACACCCTTTTCCCGTGCGCTTTACCTATTTAAGCCTCCTGTAAGCTGCAATTTTCATGCGCCCGAGCCTCAAAATAACTAACTCTTTTCTTCTATCAGACTTAAATGGAAAATCAAATAACTGACACAACCTTTCTGCGTTGGGTCTCGCTTCTTCTTCATGCAGATCAGCAAATAAACTTGGAAGAACATATGTCAACATCCAGCAAAAGACCTACCAAATCCAAAGGAAAGGCCAAACTTACAGAAGAAGAGATGAAATATAAATATCAGAGGGTCAGAATGCCCGAGTCCCGTGCCGAGTGCGCATGGACGCCGAGACTCGTAATTAGGGGCATATTGATATGGAGGAATTCTGGGCCAGGACTCAGAAGGTCACAAGGAGTCCATGGATGGACAAACCAATAGGCAAAGGCCCCGCACTTCACGAGGAATCCCGCACAGCCGCCGGCCAACAATGAATTCTTCATGGTAATTGCCCAATGTTATAACAAAGACACAAGGTGTGTCGAAAATAAGAAGGGCGAGGTAGTCATTAACCCACCGCCCGCCACTTCGAGATAATACTTGCATCCTCACCACCGCACTTTGTGGCCGCCACCAAGCAGAGTGCATTAAGGCCTCGGGATGACAATGAGGATCAATGTATGCAACTAATGAACGAAGTCTATCTCAAGAACAAAAAGGTAGAACCGGTGGCCCCAAATCATCCACCGCAAATGACTTCTCGTAGGAGCTCAAATGACACCATTACATTCCCGAGCAGGTCTTCTGGGCTTTCCGACACCCATTATTTCCATAAATGGATGTCATGTACTTAGAGACCATGAACAAGAATATGCCCGATCAACGCTTTTTACTGGGAGAAATTTAAGCACTTCAATCTCCGAACTACAACAATTCAAAGACGACGGGATATTCCATATGAACTCCTACATGGTCTATGTCATGCGATCATCGTAGAGGGACTATCCAGTGCCCGGCGCGGAGTGGAGTTTGGCCTCAGTGTCAAAATTTACGAGTATTATCCAGAAGTGAGGCCGGAGAATAGCATCTCCCAATTCACCAAAATTAATGATGTGTTTTTCTATCACATCATCTACCTATTGAGGCCGAACATGACTTATGGTCGCACAACCAAAAGCATAGTGGCACCCATCGATAAATGGGGGCCTGCTCACCCGCTTCCCACATTCACTTATCTAAGGGCTGCCAACTTTTTGGGAGAGCCAACCAGGCTACCGAGGTATGCTGGACCTAAGCTGATTCTGCTGGAACTATCAAGGCAACTAATCACATACCACGAGAAATGCCTTAAGAGAAAGAAGGGTGGAACTCCTTTCCCCTCACAAAGGGGCCGATACACATGCTCTACCCACCACAAGGCGAAGGACATGTTCGCAGATGAGCCGGAGTTACTTAATTTGAAACACAATTTTCCAGCCAGGCCTACCTTCGACCCAAGGAGCTGTCTGCCAAGGGTGAAACTTGATCCAATCCACGTCCCTCAAATCGAGGACATTTACATTGACGTCATCCATGAGGTGGAGCTCGGAGAAAGGATCATTCTCGCCCAGCCTTGCAGTAAATCATCCAATACGGGGTAGCCATTGTCCCCAAAGGCTTCCAAACCACGGAAGATGAAACAGATAAGGTATATACTAATACAGATGGAGACAATTGGCCCTTTCCGCCTATTGATGTAAACAAGGCCCTCGCACAATCAAGGAGAGAGTCAAGAGACTCTGCGCGCAGAATGAGCATTGGTGCCGAATGAACGGGCTAATCTACCTAGGGGGTTGATTTCACGACCTCCCCATTGGGAAACGCACCTCTCGATCCAAGCCGGCAAAACCCAAAGGCAAAGGCATATCAAGGTGAATCCAAGACCATTCAGAAGAAGCCCCCGAAAGTCCTCCCTCCACGCACCCGAAAGTCAATAACTCGGGATACATCGTGAGAAAGAAGCTGCAGGAGGATGTTCCCATAGGCCCATCCACTCGTGGATGTCGGCATTGCTACAAAGAATCGAGGTCCCTTCTATCCCTCCTTCTTCTCTTCCTCTCAAGCGACCATTCCTTTGGTCGTGTCTTCCGCCCCTTCTTCTACTCTTTCCCCGCTTCTTCATCTATCTTCTCTTCCTCGCTGATCTATCTTCCTCCATTTCTTCCCTTATCTCCGGCTACCTTCCTTCCTATGTCTTCCGCACTGCAGCTTCCCTTCCTCCCGTGGACACTTCTTTGGCTATTCTCTCAATGCCGCCGCCTCATGTCTCCACGTTTTTTCCCTCTTCTATTGCAGCTCCCTCCTCTTCTATCTCTGGTCCTTCTACCGTAGGTCCAGCCTGGATCTCTCAACAGCTAAGCCAGCAAAAGAGGAAAGTTCCCATCGCTCCGATGGACTTCTCCGTGATCCCATCTAAGGGGGAAAGAAGCAGAAGCCTGTCACACGCTTCTCCCAAAGTGCTGCAGGAGAGAGAATTATGGAAATAGCATACCCCGATCCCCTCAAAGAGAAAAAGGATCTGTCTCCGACAGATTTTACTGTGACCCAAGTCACAATGGGGACATCTTCCGAAAGTCTGCAGGGGGAGGCTCTTTCCGCAATTAACGCCCTCTGCAAGAAACTAAAAGAGATAAAGGAAGAGAAAAGGCTACAAGGAGCAAAACAAATATCTACTCCAGCCTTACAAAAGATGGGTAGTGCGCCCCCACAACCGCCACCGCCGAACTTCCGAGCTTCTCGGCCAGAGAAAATTAATGAATATGCCAAGACCGGCGAGCAGGGTATGGTTGCTTTCATTGAGGAGCCAAATCCTCAAAGATAGTGAAAAGTGATCGCCGAGTTCTCCGACTTGTACCGAACATTGGTAAGGCGAATAAAGATCTCCAAGCGTTACGGGGCCCATATCGAAGAGCTGGAACATGCCAGACTGCAACACGAGACCTTCCAACAAATGTTCGACTGTTCAGTCGAAGATCTGGTCAAGTTCGGCGTCTTAGGCCATCCGAGGGCCCTCAATAAGGTCATGTCCACTCTTGGCTACCGGGTGGATCAGCTAGAATTTGTTCTGGAAAAGATTGATAAAGCCAAGGAAGAATCCCTGATGCGATGCACCAAATGGAACGAATTGTTCTTAATATGTCCCCAGTGGTTACTTACTCCTTCCTTCACTTTAAGGAAAGTCGACGAAACCATCCGATCTTCAAGGAGATCGCTTCTCGGGAACGGGCCGAGGTCACATTTGACACGTAATCTATCAACAACTCCGCCGCCTCGTAGGGACTTCATCTGCTCTCATTGAGGCGGAAAAGGATTATTCCAAACTCCCGAGAAGCTCATAGATGAGCGGGAGACTTGTGAGGCGATCAGCGATGCACAAGGATCCTTCCCAGGATCAATTTGGGCCAATGATCAACAAGTTTTTGGAATACCACTCTCAGCCCCATATCTCATCACTCGAGCAAAAAAAAGTAGGCTACCCCCTTCGGCTCAGCAGGATGACGATGTTTATGAGTAGCTTCTTCTTCTTCTTCTTCTTCTTCTTCTCTCTTCTTCGACTTTCTTGTCGTGAATGTCTAAAGTATGTTGACATTGATAAATGATGACATCATCCATGTTGCACCACGGGATGATGTCATCCATCAAGTTGTCAAAAGTCAACATGACTTTTAGATATTTTGTAAATATCTTTGTAAATGGGTGGTTGGCTCCTTTTTGCCTTCTTTCCTTCTCCTCTTCTATAAATATTGGAATACTTGTCAGTATTCAGAGGTGGACATTTTTAGATGAAAATAGAAGTGAGGAGAGAAAGACTTTGAGCTTTCTTGTAATGTAAGAAAACAAGAATACAAATATTGAGACTTTGTGTTGAATATCTGTTATGCATCCGAACTTTCTTACGTTAGATCTCAGTATGTGTTTATTCTCGTTAGATTCATATCTACTTTTCTCGTCATTTTCTCATCGTATTGCTTTGTTTATTTATGCGAGTAGGTTTGGCTTTGTTTATACCAACCCAAAACATAAATCTTCCGACCTTTCTCGCTTTTGAATTCATTTCTTTTCTCCTTCGGATCTCGAATTTTCTTCATCCTCTCTTTAATTCCTTTCTCTTCGCAACTGGAAATAAACCTACCTGGATGAGATCCCAACCCCGAAGGCGTAATATGTGAGATTTGCACAAGATTCTTGTTGGTAGAATAAAGCAATAAACCAATTTCACTTTGCCGACTCAAAGAGGGGCTATGCCCTCGCACAATCGTTGGCTGCCTATCCATAGATCTGCCCAGCGACATGATTTTCAGACCAACAAACAGATTCCCCTCAATAAACTACGAAGTTTTTCTCATCGCCTTCACATGGAGACAAAGCATTACATGCATAGAGACCAACACATTTGCACACTTTGCAACAATGAACTTGAATCGATGAGCACTTTTATTTCTTTTCCAAATGTACTATGAAATCTGTGGCAGGTACTATTGTCTCTTCTGAGAAACTCAAGGCTCATTACGGGCCCTTATCCATTATGAAGACCAAAGGTGTGTAGCTTTATTTATCAGGGAGATGACCCAACATAGATATGGCCTCCTCAAACATCATCATGGCAGCCTTGGGTCTCAGACTATTCATTTATTCCTTAAGCCTTCTACACAACATTAGAGGCATTAACGAGCTCATGACTTCACACAATAGTCACGATCTACCAGCGTAGAACCTCTTAAGCATGGCACATAGACTTGATGTATCTTGTTTTTTTTAGTTGCTTCTTGTATTTTTTTTGTTTTTGTTTTTACTTTACAACATTGTCTTGTTCTCTTTGCTCTCTCAGTAGTCCCATAAACCTTTTTGGTTACTTCGGACATTAATTTTAAATTAAATTAAATTAAATATTTTATAAAATATATAGAAACCATTTATCTAAACATTTATAAAATAAAAAAATAAAATTTGTCTCAACATAAGTGCCCAGTATAAACTATACTTATTAACTTTTGTATTTCTAATACACACATTATACTCGACATCTATATTTGAAGATTCGGTCAGTAGTATCAACTAGAATCAAGCGACGGAATTTGTGATGTGGACACCAAAAGGAATCCAAGGGAGGCACATTTTTTTTTAAATGTGACGTAAGAGCTGAGAGATAAACAATGAAATGGTAATAGAGCACCATTGAAAGTAAGTTTAGACATTTATGAAGTATTAAAAAATTGTAACTACAAGAGGAAGGGAACATGGAATCACGTCATGAATGTATATGTTGTAAGGATCAGGGGAAATATGGAGTGGAGCACTTTATATTACTGGAGTGGAGCACTTTATATTACTGGAGTGGAGAACTAAAGACTTCTCAAACGGATGCCTCTTCCTTTCTTTTGAGGAGGTGATGGGAGAGGGAACTTTTTGAGTAACTTTCAAAAGAGAAGGGAGATTAAATGCAAAACTCTTGTAGGAGGGGGCTCTAAGACAGTGTGGTGAACGTAAGGCCAAGCCATTCATAAGAACCTATATCTACAGTTGCCTTAGGTAAAGTAAGGCTTCGAGACTTGTGGATTGTAAGAACCCATGCCATTTTCAAAGGAAGTTGTCTGCGGTTGCCTCTAAAGATTGGTGGTACGGGAACATGAGTGGGGATATTTGGATTCCAGGGAGGGCCATTGTATTTGTCTGGAAGTTACTGACAACAAAAAGTTGAAGAGCTGAGTTTCTTAGGGATTGTGAAATATTATGTTGTCTTAGGATTCATATTTAGTTAAAAGTGGATGTTTAATATTTTCGTTGGGGTATGGCGATGTTAATCTGAAAAAATTAAACAAATATTTAGAGCCCACATGTGGCGTAAGGATGGAGATGAATGAAGGTGGTATGCGTGAACTTTTTTTTTGTCGACATTGTAATAATTTTATAGAGTGGTATGTTTGAACATATTTTGAGCAAAATAATATAGTGATTATTTAGAGTTTTGTCTCATAAACTTTTCAATTTGTGTCATTAAGAAATTGTGCATTACAATGTGTGGGCCTTGATACTTAGTTTTTTATATGAAGGCGAGCCGCAATAGATGGTAAATTAGTAATATTGTAACAATTTTCAATCATGTAATAGTGTTGTGAAATAGGAAGTGTAGTATTAATTGCATTTTAGAAAAAATCTTGTTATATTTTTATGTGGAACAATGGTCACAAATAGAAACATCTTCTCTTTCCCAATGTGATTATTATAATTTGGGATTTATATTAATGTATGTATAGATCCATAATTGTTACTTACGTGGTTTCTATAAATTTGTTTTTTGAACGATAATTTTGAATTCAAAGGTGATCTTCATCCCGACACATGAATAATCGAGATACCTAAGGTGATCTTCATCCCGACACATGAATAATCGAGATACCTAATTTCTTAAAATAAAGAAGTATATCGTAGAAAATATTGTACAAAGGATATAAAACTTTTCAAAACCGTCCCATATTATTTTGAACTGGTAATCACCTGCTAGACAAGAAGAAAGGAAAGATTGAATGACTAAGACTGAATGTCTAGCTAAGCTTGTTGAAACCCTTTCTTCTCTATATGCAATGTACCTTAATCCATTAGGAAGGCGGATATGGTTAGTTGTAATAAGAAGAGTGTATAACTAATCTATTATAGGCCTTAGCATACCACTTATTAGAACTTCAAACAGACAAACTCAGAGCTCTCTTACTCACAAGCACAACAAAAGATATACAATATATAAAATTTCCTTGTAAATTTTAATGAAATATGAAATAAAGGCTTTGTTTGTATAGTAGTAATGCTCATCTGCTCATCCAATTAGTCTTACAAAACCTTGGAAAGATATCCGATAAAATAATAAATCATGCAAAGACAAACATCTTGCTCATCCAATTAGTCTTACAAATTCTCCTCTTGTTTATATCGTAGCACTGCTCATCCAATTAATCTTACAAATCCTCTCTTGTAATCCTCACCAAAAGAAAGCACAAATACAGGAGAAAATCAATTATATGTGCATGTACATAACTCCCGGATACTTTAAAAGTTAGAAGTTAATGTAGCGAAATATAAAACCGGGCTTTCTTTAAACTGTGGAACTACTCATCCAATTAGTCTTACAAATCCTCTCTTGTAATCCTCACCAACAGAAAGCACAAATACAAAATTCTTACAAATTGGAAAGAAATCATTGGCATAATCAATTATATATGTGCGTGTACATAACCTGCCCGGATACTTAAAAATTTAGAAGTTAATGTAGTGAAATATAAAACTGGGGCTTTGTTTAAACTACAACACTACTCATATTAAATCACCCTACAAATCCTCTTGCGAATATTTTATTCTTTTTAGTGCAATATTAATTTTCTGTTTAAACATTTAGTATTTACATTAACATAAACAAAAAATACATGGGAATCAATAGCACAAATCTATATGTCTATAGATTTTGTGAAGATAAATCAGAAATATTGAGAAAAATCTTGCAAATTCAGTTTTCTTGTAAATTCATATTATCAAATAATATTAATACTCTTGGTGATTAGAATAATATTAACTAGTAAATCATCATCATCGTCAAGGAAAAATCCCCATAAAAAAACAAATAATACTTGGCTAAACACGAATCACAAAAGTAACCAGAATTACCTATCAATTAAACGAATCAAAAGTGAAGTGTACAGAGTTATGACGGTGTCATTTAGAAACAGGGGATCCTTCGCCACAACCATATTCACACCAGTTAATAGCAGCAAAAGTAACACCATTCCTATCGACACCAAACACACAACTAATGCTAAAGTCCCACAAAATCATATGCTTCACCTCCTCTGCATATTTCACTGCAACAACCGATGTTTTCGTAATTGGGTATGCACACGCCCACCAAATCACTTAAAATTTCCCATATTATCACAGAAAATATTCAATCTCATTATCTGTAAATTACAGTAGAAAGTAGGAGCCCACCAAATAATTAATTTGAATTACATGTAAGCAAATTTCAATCGAATTCACTAATATTATTACTCACCTTGCACCATGTATCGAATGATCCTGATATCACCTCCCATGTAATGCTCGCTGAGCTCGGAGATGCAATAAATAAAAAGAACACAGGCCATATCTTTCTGGAAATCTCTGATAAAGTGTGACGAATATCACCGCATACTGAAACAATCCAACTATAAAATTACATACCGTTTCATTTGAAATATGTCGCTTGTAGATATGCGTAGCAAAATATTGGAGGAAACCTTCGTTCAGACAAGCCATGGACATCCTCGTTCATTCATCTCAGCGCTGCTCTCCCATCCACGTTTTGCATGCCTTCTTCCCTCGACAAACTAAAATCTGTGGGCTTTGCTCTCCAATCGCGAGCCATACACTAGGGATGTCGTAGAAATAGGGAGAGCACTGTCCGGACATCGGCGATCGTCATGCGTTGCGGTCGTTTCATTCATGCTTGTCCTCCTGTACACTATTCATACAGCCACCATCTCCCCATTTTCTACGCCCGCATCGGATTAGGTCGTATCTGTGCGGGAGGAGTCGGCTGCGGCACCCAAACACGCAACCATTTTGCCTCTGACGATAGGTACCAAACCGGCAATTCCATCGGAGGAAATGGCTCGCCTTCTCGCATTATCGGAGGCGAGGGGGCAAAAGAGGCTCCTCAATTTCTCGGAATATCAGTGCATTATCGTGCTCAAAAATAACAGTAAACCATGTTCCAAGGAACACCTTTCAATGGCAAAGAGGACACTCTCAGACCGCTACACGAATGGTATATGGTAAAGACAAATTGCCACCAGGTTCTGGGTCTAATGCTGTCAATGGTGTCTCAACTCCGTTTGAAAATCTACCAGCATTCAGGGAAGTTCCTGCATCTGAAAGACTGAATCTCTTTATAAAGAAGGTGAATCTCTGTTCCCATCTGTTTGATTTCTCTAGATCCTACCAAAAATGCGAGGGAGAAGGACATTAAGCGACAGACCCTACTTGAGCTTGTTGATTTTATTCAGTCGGGTTCAAATAAACTTAATGAAACTTCACAAGAAGAGCTTGCCAAAATGATCACCGAAAACCTTTTTCGAGGCTTGCCTCCTGCCTCTCATGAACACGGGATCCGAGAGCTTTGACCCAGAAGAGGAGGAGCCATGCATGGAACCTTCTTGGCCACATTTGCAAATAGTATATGAATTGCTGTTGCGGTATGTAGTCTCTACAGATACGGACCCAAAGATTGCAAAGAGGTATATTGATCATTCCTTTGTCTTAAGATTGTTGGACTTGTTTGATTCAGAGGATCCTCGGGAGAGAGAATATTTGAAAACTATACTGCATCGCATCTATGGTAAGTTCATGGTGCATCGTCCATTCATCCGGAAAGCAATCAACAATATATTCTATCGTTTCATCATGGAAACAGAAAGACATAATGTCATTGGCGAGCTGTTAGAAATTTTGGGGAGCATAATTAATGGCTTTGCATTGCCAATGAAAGAGGAGCATAAACTCTTTTTAGTAAGAGCCCTTATTCCCCTACACAAGCCCAAATGTGTTGCTCTTTATCATCAACAGCTTTCCTACTGTATCACTCAGTTTGTTGAAAAAGACTACAAATTAGCAGATACTGTTATAAGGGGTTTATTGAGATACTGGCCTTTGACAAATTGTCAAAAGGAAGTTTTATTTTTGGGAGAGCTGGAGGAGATTTTAGACGCTACGCAAGCTGCAGAATTCCAACACTGTATGATTCCTCTATTTCGACAGATTGGACGTTGTCTCAACAGACTCACAGTTCCAGGTTTGTGGTTGTATTTCATGATATTTCACAAGAATTTGTTGAAAAATCCATTTTATGTCCGTAAAGGTTGAGAACAAGTCAAGACTCAAAATATGTCAATCTAGTAGAAAAGGTGAGATTAATCTTTGCGCTAGTCATTGTAAATTCTCACTAACGCCTTGCATATTCCACGTAAGTGCTGGTGCACAAGGCATTCAGGAAATTGTTTAAAAGAATTCCAAAAGTTGCAACTAAATTGGAGTATTATACCTCTATAGCATTTGAACTGTTGCATTTCATTTAGTAACATGAAGGGGTACACAAATTTCTATTCAGAGAACTGTTTTATCTGTAGAAGTTGTTATTTTTAATGTATTTTTGATTGATATTTGAAGAACCTATAAAATTCTATTAGGTAATAGAAAATATGAACTTGTGTCAGAATGTCTTTCTGTCATTGTGACTAAATACAGATTCTTACCATTTTAGGAGATAAATTTAACAAGTCTTTCTTGTCTCCAAATATTTCCTTCAATCAAAGACTAAAGTATGCCTGTTATTCGAACCACTGTTATTTGTAACAATCCCTCTCAATGTTTCTCAAAACTGGACACTTGCACCTAGTTTGGAAGTTAAGTGCATGCGTAGCCTTTCTTGAAAGCCATGAAATATGCATAGTCTTTACAGATTTAAAAAACCTGACACTTTTGCTTGTTTATTCGTGCATTGATTACTAGAATCCTTGCAGGGTTGATTTTATTTCCCTCCCTATTTTATATTAGAGGGATATTTCTAGGACATGCCAGAAAGATGTCTTCGCTTAAACAAAGATTGTCCTTGTTTGATGTATGTTAGCTGTTATAATGGTGATTTTCGTCATCTGTAATTCAATCTTGGCAATAAATTATCTCCACTCTCTAAGCCCTCTTCCAAAATAACCTTTTAAACTTGTATGGAAACTGTTTATCCCTTGAGGTGTAGACTGATCATGTTAAAGTTTAGATTTAACAGTTGTCTTCAAACAAGCCATTCTGATTATCCTTAATTTTAAGTACTTCACCATCATTTCTAATAAGAAGACTATGCTTGAGCCCTTCACTCATCCTTTACATGTGGCTTTCTACATTTTGCTCATTGCCATCATGCACAAATTTTTATAACCATCACGTTGTTGGTACAACCTCCATGTTGTCCCTTTTTTTCTTCATGACCGTCCATACTTGCATTACTGTCCACAGCATAATTTCCTAGAAACTTATACCCAGTCAAAGATCATCCCCACCTTGGAGACGCATATAGGGACTTCTCTAGGTGTCAGGAATCTTCAACTGATGTCTTCATAACTCTCCTGGAAATGTTCCTCAATAATCAAAAAACATCCTATAGAAGTTTCTTAAATGTCATAATTTACATGGAATTTTTCCTCTTGTGCTAATAACTATTGAAAGAGAGTTAATAGAACCAAAGAAAAATATTAGCAGGCATGTAGTTCGCTGATTTTTTGCATGAAATTTTATGACATCTTTTGTAGCAGACAATTTTCTTATCAAAGCAAAAATTAGTACTAATACAAAAGGAAAGCAATATGAAGGATTACTATGTTTATGTTTATAAAATATTTATCAATTGATCGGAATGGGGAATAGGGGTCCTCCATATTATATGTTTGTGCTAGTAAACTATAGCATTGCCTGATTTATCTTTGCAATTTCCCTGTCACCGACAAATAATAAATATACATAAAGAAGGAGTTATCTATCGATCTCAGTTTTAGTTAATCATTGTTCACAATATAGGTAAAACTGGACTATTACAAACGAAGAAGTTTAAAGGCACTAATTATTTATAACATTTCCAAGTATGTAATCTCTAACGCAATGGAACAGAGCTATTTTATCAGGAGCCTTGTGGAGGTTAAAGGTTTCTGATTTGGTCTTGTTTGATATTATATAATTTGAATGATTCAATTTTATTTAATACAGTGAGAGTTACATATATGTTTGAAATCTCCTACAAAGGAGTCAAACCTTATCATTATAAACCCTCAACTTATCCCTATTCTAGAATCTAAGTAGAGAATTGTTTATCACAACTCACTACACATACACGCACTCCTTTATCACTAATAATATTCTTATGTAGTACTAACCATCGTATAATATTTGCAACATTCCCCCCCTAAATTTGAACATAGGGAAAGGGAACAAAAGCACACTCATGAGAACTGAGAAAAATCACAGATCAAAACCAATTTTGATTAATGGGAACACATCACCAATCCAACAAACAAATAACCATGGATGGGAACATATCACCAATCCAATAGGGGTAGTGGAATGGTCTCACTACAACTCTTATCAGGGATACATGCTATCTAGAACCGTGAACAATGACACAATTGTTTATGAGGTCAGTTTGATCAAGCCTTACCGATCTTTAGACTTTACAACATACATGTTGCTACTCATTACAAGTGTGTCATGGGCCTTCATTCCTTTTTTCAAATGTGCTCTTTTTGTTGGTTGGGCCTCATCGAGTAGGTGCAAATCAACTAGTGGGACAATGTCCTCACTATATCTTCAATGGGTGCTGGCCTCATTGAATCGTGCGTATGCAACAACTGTACTTGTTCGCTGTCACCTGATCAGGAACAACAAAAATGGTCACCATTGCCACTTGACACCATTCGTGGCTTTAGTTGGTTTGGCAAATTCTATTTTGCCACTAAAACAATTGTTGAGCTTGAAGTTAGTGATGCACTCGAGATTGGATTGGGCCTCCTTACATTTCTTCAGACCTCTTGCAGACTTGGATCACTCAACTAGATCGATCTCGAAGCTCAATGTTTTTGACATTGTGTTTAGTTTCATATTCTTCCCCCTCACAATGTAAATCAGCTTATATGGATGTCAGTTTCGACTGAAAATGCATCAACTTACAAAACTAATGATGACGACACGTATGTACACACAAAATTGACTCCATTTGGACAATGGATGACTATACCACACAAGTAGTTTTAAAGGCATGGACTATAGACTTAAAAAGCACAACAAAAGTTTTATTAAATCTGGCAGGCCTTTTGACCCGGGGCTTTATTTTAATGATAAAACAAATATAAATCACTTATAAACAATTTATTAAAGAAAAAAACATTCTAATGTTAATAAACTAAAGTATATATTCAAAAAACAACTATATTCTAACCTAAACACTCATCTGTAAATACAACACAAACTATTTAAAAAAACATAGATCAAAATTTATTAAAACTGCCTATATCTTTGAGCCATTTGGCATTAATATTATGATATCTTTATTACTGATGACACTTTGATGGCTGGTGAGCACAGTCGGAGCCATCAAGATAACAGGCACATGCAGATGTTGGGTTTGATGAGGGAGAGAGCAGCATGCACAGGTGTCAATGGAACTGAATTTGGCATATCAATTCCAAACTTCTCCGCAGCAGAGGCTGATAATTCAAATAGGAGACACTGCTCTATTCAGAGGTACATTTATTTGCAGGTACATAAGGTCTGATTACCAATTTTTTTGCAACTATAAATTTTGATGTGCCAAGTTTGTTATAAGCTTGTTTTGCGGGGTTCACCGTTTTGAGGCTTATCAAATTGAAGGAAATGAATGCAACATAACTTCAATAGGGAATTATATTATAAATCTTCAAATAAACCAGCAAATCAAAATAGTATGCTCCTTTTTCATTGTAAAACTTCAAATTATAATAACATAAACCAGCAAATTATACATCTAACAAACCATTAGGCAGTCCCTGATACCATATCTAAAAAACATATTTAAATGTCTGTCAATTATTGCAGCATACAGAAGACATGGTTGTCCTCACAAGGCAGTCACACTGTTTCACCATATGCAACAAACAGGTCTTCAACCCAATCAGTTTACATTTGCCAACATACTCCCAGCCTGTGCCAAAATCGGAGCTTTGGAACAGGGCATGGACATCCATCAAAGCATAAAGGATAGAGGAATTTTATCAGATGTGGTTGCAAATGTTCTGGTAGACATGTATGCAAAATGTGGAACCATAGACAAGGCATGTGAACCGTTCGACAGAATGCCTCAAAAAAATGTGGTGTCGTGGACAGTAATGATTGCAGGATATGACCAAAATGGATTTGTTGAAAATGCGTTATAATTACTTCGAAACATTCATGCAATTGCAATTGGCAGATGTAAAGCATTCCACAACCTTTGTCAGCATCCTCCCTGCCTGTGCCAAAATGGGAGCTTTGGAACAGGGTATGGACATCCATCAAAACATAATGGATAGAGGAATTTTGACTGATGTAGTTGCAACTGCCTGGTAGACATGTATGCAAAATGTGGAAGCATAGACAAGGCATGTGAACTGTTTGATAAAATGCCTCAAAGAAATGTGGGCTCATGGAATGCCATGATTGCAGGATATGCACAATATGAATTTGTTGAAAATGCACGTGAATTGTTTGATACAATACCTCGAAGAAATGTGATCTCAAGGAGTGCCATGATACCAGCAGTGTTCTATGTTACATGTTAAAGGGTTGTTGGAGTTTCTTTATGGTGATATTTCTGCTAGGACAGGCTGGAAATTAGGTTTCAAATAATTCATGCACTTGGAGAATTTGTAAGTTTGTAAGGTACAGATCTTGAAAAATTTGATCATATATTTATGTATCTAGGACAATCCTGGAGACTGTTTTTCATCTTATTTTAGATGTCCTATTGACTCAGGTGGCTGCAAATCCATGTAAGCTAGGAAATCTAAGATATATTCTTTGTTTTCTCTTATTTTATTTTTCTGCCTTCTTGGGTGGTTTAGGATTTGTACACCTTCCTATCTTGCTGGTATTTCATATGTATATTCTTCCCAGGGTGTATTAGAAGAAGTCCATCTTGCATTATTTCTATGAAGGTCATGTGAGTTTGTTATGACATATATATGAATTTGTTCTGATTTATATCATTATAAGAGTTTCATATTTTAGATGTCTTAACTTTTGAGGGTGTTTTAAAAATTGTCTATCTTCCAGCTTTTCGGGGCGTTTTATTAGCTGTCCATCTTCCAGCTTTTCAGGGTGTTTTAGTAGTTGTCCATCTCCCAGTTTGGTTATGGAGGTGATGAAAACATGTTCTGATTTATATCATCGTTTATATCTGTTGCATTGATATATGTCAATGAACGTTTCACTCTGCAATCTTATATATATATTGGTGTTCTATTGCACTGTTAGCCCTATTATCTTAATAATTGCCAAGCTGTTGTTTTCAATTACTATATTTCTTTGAAATGGAGAAGGTTTAAGTTTATCTTGATAGTGTTTTGAGAACTTGACCTTGATAAAAATTTCTGATTTATGTTTTCATTCACATTGTAATGACAGTGGGAGAAGACTGTAGATTGTTACAACCCAGGACGGGGTAGATGCCACTAGTTTCAAGGTTAGGATGGTGCCTCTTGATGGAAACAATGAAGCGATCGAGGAAGTCTTGGATCCTGACTTTGGAGAGTCAGCAATTGGTCGTGTTGCTCCTGTTGACTCTGGTAAGGATTAATTGGTTTCTGATGAAAAATCATTGTAAGATACAATGAAACCAAATTCCTAGTAAATAAAATTTACAAACAAACATAAGAATGTTTCTCATCCTTTTACTTTGTACATGCACATTATTGCCAAAGAGAACATTTCAAATAGCACTATGTTTGAAATGTTGCTTTGACAGTGGCTCGTGGATTATCTTATTGAGAGCATATGGAAGAATAACAGAGATTTTGCCTGCAAGCAAGGGTAGATGTTCAAACAGGGATTAAATTGATATTAAAGTTTGCTTAGCCGATGGATTTGATATGTTTCCAACTTTATTAGTAACAGATGGTTCTTGTATGATTGATCGATGAATGGACATTCATGGACACCCTCTTGAAATTCAGGTACTTATATTAGTGCAAGGTTTCTGAAACTCTATTATTGCGGCACTTTTCTATTCAGTGTTTGGGACTTCATGTTATAGTGATCCTTAAAGTGGAGCAATGTCCTTTCTTTCTGCATGTGCTTTTTAATTTGATGTTATTTACAATAATACTCGAAATATGGAAGAAATTGTTTGTCTATCTCTCTCAACCCTTTTCTCCTTGATGAGAAGTTTCATGGTCATTCTGGACTTTTTGTATTAAATCATGATTTTTTTTTAATATGTACCATTTCCTTTATTTCTTTCACCATGTTTAATATTGGTTTCAATTCCAAGCTTAATATATTTGTTGTTTAGACACCTTAGTTTAAGGTGAATTTTACTTTGTCAAAAGTGAGCGGGTCCTATTTTGTTTCCAATATCCAAACTGACATCATTCACTTTTTAGCTGACCATGAGCATGAAGAATATTGTATGGGAGAAATTGTTTGTCACTCTCTCAACCTTTTTCTACTTGATGAGAAATTTCATGGTCATTCTGGACTTTTTAAAACCATTTTTTCTAATATGCACCGTTGTGTTTATTTCTTTCACCATGATGTTTATTGGTTTCAATTCCAAGCTTAATATGTTTGATGTTTTAGACACCTTAGATTCGGTGAATTTGAGTTTGTCGAAGTGACTAGTCCTATTTTGTTTCCAATGTACAAATTGCGACATCATTCACTTTTTGTTGATCGCGAGCATGGAGAGTATTGCCATTGATTAAGATTTCAATTTTACTTTTTCCATCAAGACAATTAAATAGTAATTGAAGCATAGCATTATCATTGCATCACTATTTGGGTTCACTTTTTTGAGTCCCACCGACCTTGTTTGATCAATTCTCGGCTATTATTAGAATTTATTTCCTCCTTTCTTCCCTTCATTCGCACTCTTCCTCCCTTTCTGGCACACGGCCACCAACCCTCCCTTCACCCCCTCCACCCTCCCCCATCCCTCTATTCTCCATCCCTCCCCCTCCTCCTTTCCCTCTCCGCCTCCCGCCACTTCCTCTCGTGTTACTTTCTTCGCTCCCTCCTTTCTTTCTTACTCTCTCACAAATAGTATACATAGCAAGAGTTTGAAAGTAAATAGAAGGTCCTTTATTACTTTCTTTCCTAAATGGATAGCACTACAGTGGAAAACCTTGAAGATGGTGCCTTTTCCATATAGAATATATAGCAGAAGCCAAATTGGATTTAAGATTCATCAAACAAAATTTAATATAGAGCTTGCTCATATTGATCTCGATGTGGGATCCGAGATAAACAGTTAAATATTACATCATTCACAATTTAACAGTTATATTCATTGAATCTTTTCATTCAAATTCAGCTTGTTATATGACAACACTATACTATATATTTATGAACCATACTTAAATCGAGTCTCAAAATACTTGAGTCAAATAGGAGGGATTTGCACAATACATACATGCATTATTTCAAGTTTCGATAAAAAAAAATTGGTTTGCCTACTTCTACTTGTCAAATTTAAAAGAGTATATGAAGTATTGTAGTTGCTTTCTTTTACTTGATTTGCTGATTTCTTTTCTCATGCAATCAACCTTTTCTTTATTTGAATCGTGATCAAGTTAGACTGTTTATGAAGTTATTATTTTGTTATGAATGTTTCTTCAAGCATCCTATTCACTTTCAATGTGCTAAGATTGAATTTATAAGGCGTTTTATGGCTCAGACATGAAATTTTATTTGTTATTATTTCCATGTGCGAAATGAGGGAAAAAAACTCAGAACTCCACTCTTCAAATTGATGGCATATTGATAAGTTTCTATTATGTTCATAAACCAAAGGGTTTTATTGCCATCTCAGCTACAACTATTTGATATTTGATGGCACATTTCAACTCCCAAACAAAATAGTAACAAACTTGTTGCAATTACATACTCTGACAAGTTGACAAATCATTTATTTTGTAGTTACACATTTTATTATAGAAAACTTGATGTTTATAAGATGCATTCGCCAGTATGAAGTTCATTACATAACCCATTACCTTAAACATTGCAAATTATATTTGTCCCTATTGTTCGGGTGGTATAAGAGCTCCTGAAACATTAAAGTTTTGAAGCTTAAATGAAACGAGTGAGTGGGCAAGATGAATGCTTCAACAATGTAGAGTGTCTAATTTCATAACAAAGTGTCGACAAATACAAGTACAACTTATTGTCTATTTGTTGTGCCATTTTATATATTCCCCTAAGTTGTTTTTTGGTACAAAAGTTCATTATATAATGTTGATGATTAGAGATTAATATCTTCCATTATAATTATTCCATTATGAATCCATAATAATTGTTATCTTGTTCTACATTGTTGTAAGCTGTGTCGGTTTTTTTGTGCTTGTCCAAATAATTTCTGCCCTATCGTCTCTCACTATATATATACACAACATTTCCATGTCTTGAACACATGTTTCTAAGTGTTGCATACAATCAATTTATTTATCGGTAAAAGGAAATAGAGAATCTGTAACATGACGATCAACGGAATCTCCATTGAAGTTAAGATCTTAACCTTGATGCTGGCACTTGTGACATTCATATACTTGTTATCCAAATGTTTTATGCCGGACAAATCTCATTGTTGCGAAGGAATCCTGGGCCTGATCAAAATATTCCATTTCTCATGCCTGCACAACACTCACTCTTCCCTTTTACCCGACAATGGCATGACCGGTACATGCATCCAAGAATTCAACCAACAGCTCATCGTGTGCGGGGTCGTCCCTCGTCCTCTCCCTTTTTTCACTCCCTTAATTTTCAAATCTGCATCCCATCCTCTTCGGCATTTTCATCGTACACTCCACGTACGATTGCTAGTATAAAATAGTAATGACGATAGGAAGGGGTTGGATCAAGTAGTGTGACAGTTTGAAATTTGACTTGTCATTATTTTGTGCACATTAACTTTTAGAGGTCCATCAAAATTAATAATATCTCTGGTGCTCTTTTTTACAAAATATATATTTTGTTACCAACAAGAGAATAATATGAAGAAAACATTATAAAAGTATTAATTGATACATGTAAAAACTAAGATAAGTCCCCCAATTGATACTTATCCATAATATTGAAATATTTGCATTTAAGATATTTATAATAGTATTTATTAACAAATATATTTTTAAGTGTGCATAATCATTTTGGAGGATTTCACATTTTATTGTGTATGTATAAACAATTAGCTTATATTAACATTCATAACATAAATATGTATAAAGTTATTTATTTTAATCGAGAAAACTAGGTAGATATATAGTAGATTTGAAAACCATTTGATAAAATTGCCATTTTTTAATAATTAACAACAACAAAATCAAACCATTTTCAAATATAAATCATCTCAAGAGTTTTAGGTTTTTATTCTATAATGGCATAAGTATCTTAAATACATATATGTAAAATATAATTGAGAGATATCAATGTTAAGGCATCTATCTAACTATGATAGTGTAATAAACAAATACTATATATATACATATGTATATGTATACATATATATATACATATGTATATGTATACATATATATATACATATGTATATATATATATATATATATATATATATACATATGTAGATATACATATATAGATATACATATGTATATATACATATGTATATACATATATGTATGTGTATATATACATATATTTAATGGTTCTTCAATTATATATGTCACATACTTGCATTAATCATCAAATTAATCAAATGATCTATTGATTTCCCTTGATTTCTGCAAAATGGAATAAATTTAGTTTTGTCATTGTTTCGTTCTCAAAAATCTATTCAAGAGAAAAGGGTCCAAACACTACTATATGACCATATATTAATATTTTTTTATTGACTTCTCCAAGCGAAAAGGGAAACATACAAAAAATGTATAATTGATAGTTCATTGGAAATCAAATTTATGGTCGGTTTTCCTATGACAATTAAATGGACATCAAATGTAAAGTTTATAATAGAAGTGAACAAATCACTTCATTATAGCCTTGACATCCATTGTAGGAATGCCTATTTTTTATTTAACTAACATCCAAACGATCAAGACTATGTCAGGACCATGTTCCATTAAGTGACGAATTTAATAAAATTTAAAAAAATTGCTCTAAAATGGTGGTGATTGTGATGCAATGGCCCATAAAATTTTTGACAATCCAAACATGTTTTAAAATCTTAGATCATTGATTTAAAGGCAATTTCGATCTGGATTGATGTGCAACCCGATGGACAACACACTAGTAACGATGGCGATTCATGTGTTATAAGAACCAATTTCACAATGAGAGAATTATAAACACGATAAATAATACTTCCTTTCCTAATATACGATGGAAATGGATACTTTGAAAAGATATGAGTTTGACACCCGTTATTTAGAAACTTTTTTTTAGTTACTAACAAACTATGAGTATAAATGAAATTTAATAAATACACTAATGAATATGCTTAGAACCTAAGATAATAATACCAAAATTGATATTTCCTTTTCCTAATATACTGACGAAATGGACACCTTGAAGAGATATGAGTTTGACATCCGTCATTTAGAAACGATTTTTTTGTTACCAACAAACTATGAGTATAAATGAAATTTAATAAATACATTAATGAATATACTTAGAATCTAAGATAATAACACCAAAATTGATATTTATTTGCATTATTCAAATAGATGCATTCAAGTTATTTGTACTATTATTTATTAACAAGTAAATTGTAAGTGTGCATGACAATTTTGGAGGCTTTCAAATTTTGATGCCCGTGCCCGTCTTAACTTACATTGGCATTCATAACATATAAACATGTATAGAGTTATTTGTTTTTAACGCTGAAAAAATAGGTAGTCGAATATTGATTCAGAGTATATTTTAAAACCATTTGAAAAAGGTCATCTTTAGAACTAACATCACAATAAAAAAAAGTGTTAACCATCTTCAAATATAAATGCTAATATTTTTTACTTAAGTAATATCCAAACGAGTGGAATAGTAAGTGATCGGCGGAAGAGAATCATTTGTGAGCATATCGAACTAGCATTTTCTTTTACCACAACAAACCGACAAGATTGCGAAGGTCCTACTCCCAAACAAATTGCACATTTACCAAAGAATGCCGGATATGGCGGTTTGATACCACCAAAATTCCCTTCTACATTTGAACTCTTACCGATGGAGCAGCAATTGATTTACTAGAAATAAATTTCATATTAGTTAATACAACTTTGTAAAATGTAGAAAAAAACAAAAATTCAATTTCAATTAAAAGAGACCCCAAAATACCTTGAACATACGCCACGTAAGAATGAGATGGTGAATTTTTTTTTTTGGCACATATTGTAATGGCCATGACAATCAATAAAACCTTTCTACAACTTCCTGCCATCCTTATCTTCAAGATTAACAAAAGAAGATCAAAATTGATGAAATTAAAAGAAACTGGTTTTATTGTCTCATAGGCTATTTTTAGCCTCGTGGACGTTAAAAAGTTTTCATTTCATTTCACTTATATTCCCCACTTAGCTTGGCTATGGCTTATAAATACATTAATTCCAATCCGCATTCATTGGATTCTCATAACTGCATAATTGTTGGATTTGGGAGATTTACGGTTTTTAAGCCTATCTAGTATGATAAAATTCCCGGTTTGAACAAATCTTGATGGAAAAACGTGTGCAAAGAAGTAAACCCTGCAAAAAAAGTTAGAATATTAAATAGTCTCACGGTTCTGCCTATGTTGGAAAAAAATATAAATGTTTTTCAAAATTAGACCGATACAAGCCATTTCTAACTTGTTAGCCAAATTATATTCTTCAAACTGAAACATTCCATATTTATAACCTAAGATTCTAGAGAATCGAAGGAGGTCCTAGGTGCACACACTATTTTATTTTTGCTCTTTTTCCAATGGCTCAAACATTACTTACGCAATAAAATAAAAAAATAGAAAAGCCTATTTTTACACATTTTCTCAAAAATTGTTTCTTTCAGTTGTGCAAGGCCTTATTGTTGGCACCCTAAAACTGACAGACAAGTTAATGGCATTGAATGAGTGACCCCTCTATGTCACGAAAAAATATAGTAGAACGTTATTGTTAAGCTCGATAGTCCTCGATGTCAAAATATATTTTAATTTTTTTCACCTTTCAAAAATATTTTTTTAATAAAACTAAACCATCCTATCAACATTAGAATATAAAAATGTGTCACGGTTATGCCTATGTTGTAAATAAGTGTAAATGTTTTTCCGAATTAGACCGATACAAGCAAATTCTAACAACTTGGCAACCAAATTATATTATTCAAATTGAAACATTCCATATTTATAACCTAGGATTTTAGAGAATTGGAGTTCCTAGGTGCACACAAGTTTATTTTTGCTCTTTTTCCAATGGCTCAAACATTGCTTTCTTTGATGGGTGTTTCCAAATAGGAGACGAACCTCAATGGATGTTTTTGACACGCATCGGGGAAAATCAAAGGTCAAGGTTTTGTGTTAATTGTCATTGAAAGATGGTATCACCATGACATGTGCTAAGGGAAAATATGATCAAAACCATAAACACTAATGAAAAACCTTATTTTCATATGTGCATAGAATCAAGGAGACCCTAAATTTTACGTTAATCGCTAAATAGAAACCTTATTCATAAATGTGGATGAAATCAACGACATAAGGAACCTTAAATGTTGAGTTTCTAAATTTAACATATGTAGAGTTTGGGATTAAAAAATATGTCTCCATTGGCAGTATTTAACATCCAAAGTAATTTCCCTCAATGATGTATACATGCACCCCTTTCTCTTTCAAATGATTGACATATATGATATGTGCCCCACATGTCTATGGCAATAAGAAAGAAGAGTTCTGCACCCACTATTTTCCTCATCAGTTTACTTCTCTCTCTTTGACCCCCTTTTTCATGACCCCTCTTCCTCCAATTTTTAACTTGGGCTCAGGGTTAACTTCCTCAACAGATCCCTTTGATATTTCCATCACACATTTCACATGTGATTGTTAGTATATAACATTGAAAATATTGATAGTTAAATTGGTAGTGTTATTTTGAAAAAACCCTCACAAAATGCCTCTCTTTTAGGTGGGGTGGCCTTCATATGAGTGGCAAAAATTATTGTTACACATTGTCACTAATTGTAAAGTAGGGGTGGGGGGCGCTTTCATCTTGCAAGGGAGTTTATCATTAAGAGTCAAAATTGTAGCATCGTCAAGAGTCAAAAGTGTCATTTTTGTGTGTTATTTAAGTCTTCATTAGAATCCTAATGTCAAAGTAAGTCAGTCTTAGGTGGGTCATAATCATTTAAATATAAGTGTCTTCAATCAAATTATAGTATTGTGTCATCAAAAAAAAGTCAGAAATGTTTTTGAAATGTGAAACCTCACATACATTCACATGTTGTCATCAAAAAAATGTCAGAAATGTTTTTTGAAATTGAAGCCTCACATACGCATTTTTTATGGATCCCAATGCCCGATGAATGCATTGAGACTATTGTGTTAGTACTTACATTAGAGAGTTAGTAATATAATTACGGGTGAAGAAAACAATGTAATCAATTATTAGGAACAACTCATAGCTTGAAATAGTGTGTATGAGTTTGTATATATGCACGTTAGGACATGATATTCTAGAGGTGAGAATAATTGCAGGTGATCACACATCGGAATGTAATAGAAGAAGCAAGCTCATTGTGTTGTTATTTGTGTAATTGGAATATTGTGTGTTTAATGTTTTGAAGCTCTACCAAATTTATCAGTGAACACTACTAATTCCACCTGTTCTTTCAATTACACCATTTATCCACTTGTATTTTCAAACCATACAAATAACAGTGGTATGAAATTAACGCTGTCCAGTCATTCTTATTACCAGAGAAATGTGTTACTTTCATGATAGGGAATAACTGCATGAACCACTACAACATGATGAGTTCACATGCCAATGCCAAGGATATTTTGGGCAAGGAAACCAATTTAGTTGAAACATGCAGTAATAATATATACATACATAGTAAACTGACAAGAAAAGCATTTTATTTGAAAATCTCACTTCCAACTCAATGTCAATAAATGCCAAAACTGTAATTACAAACTGAAAAACTAATAAACTCTATTTCTGCAATTACTATATCAATATCTGTTCGTTATGCAAGCCCTGCATCTTTCAACACAGTTTCAAAAGCTTCTTCACTATCCCAAGGCACCTGCATAGTAACAGTAATAACACAATAAATAACAGGGGAGATGGGTAAGGGATGCATCAATGAGGAACACATTACCAATGACCACAAAGAAAAATCAATGCCAAAGAAATCAACCTGCAGCTCAAGAAGAAGGAACAACAATGCTAATAAATTACCTCAGGCACCTGTCGCTGGAAATGCCTCTCAATCTTGCTCATTGTTTGCTCATCTTGTTCACTGCTGAGGAAATTAAAAGCCGCTCCTGTAAAAGACAAATTTACACAGCATATGTGTAGGATATAGATAAGAATGAGAATCATTATCTTTGCTTTCTAAAAGAAAGAATCCATTGTTGTGAGAGTGCTTGGGGTAAGGGGGACACAGAGAGAGAGACCCACCTTTGCGACCGAAGCGCTCGCTTCAGCCAATACGGTGCAAGTATACTTCATAATCAGGGTCATGTGGAGGAGTATGTTTGGTAGGGAGATCAAAATTGACAACCAAGGTTACCTGACATAACATGCACATTGTTAAAATAGTAACTACTTTACAACCTCTTTATGCTTTGGAAGACATGATACATGATTTGAAAAAGTGATGTCTAGCAAATAAGCATGAAAGGAAAACCTGTGCTTGATCAAAACCCCGTGCCAGCACATCGGTTGAAATAAGGATCTTTGTCAGTCCCGATCTGAATTCCTTAATTACACGATCCCTGTCCTCCAGCTTAAGACCGCCTTGGATAGAAGTACACTTGTAACCCTCTGCTTCTAATTTACTATGCAACATACTTGCATTTTCTCTTGTGCGAACAAAAATTATTGACTGCCCAAGCTTTTCAGCAAGCGGAAAAATTCTATCCTTCAACACCTCAATTTTAGCAAGTTTATCTGGGCATCTCACACGATATTGTTTAATGACATCTAAAGACAGCTCCTCTTTCTTCACAAACACCTGATTTGGGCTTGAAATCACTCTAGTTGCAAAGTGCTTCACATTTTCATCAAAAGTTGCTGAAAAAAGGAGGATCTGCATGAAAGAAAATGAAAATTATAGGTTAGTCATATATTGAACACTGTACTGTGCACCAAAATAGAAACGGTTGATCTGAATACAAAGTAGCTTTCTTTGTATTAATTACAATAGAATAACTTTTAATTAAACTACTCCCCCATATAAGATTAAAGCTATTAAAATATATGTGTACACCTGTAGCTTTCCCTTTTTACATAGCTTTTAAATAAAACTTTAACTAGCTTTGTTATCACGAACTTATATTTAAAATAATAAAGAATCTTTAGCTACTAGCCATATTAATAGATCAGACCCAACTGTCTCTAGACTCTAGAGGTTGTCTACATGGAGCAGTCCCAAATTGGGTTGACTTCCCATGTTATGACTAGTATGCGGGTAGCTGCAAATCGAACATTTCCGGCCATCAATAAGAACAAAATGTCATACAGATAAAGAATGCTCAGAAAAGTTACGCACAATATGTGATGTAACAGTACATGCTACTAAGGAATAACCGTTCAATCTAAAGAAGAAAAAAAAGATCAGCAATGCCTACTGTCTCAACAAGTCCTACAAGGGAAGGCTTTATAAAACAACAAATTAAAAACAACTAGCAATAATAGTAGCACAGGAGCATGATCACTGATTCCAAGAGATAAGAAAGGCACATTGCTAGTTTAATGAAGAAAATGTACTAAGCAGGGGCATTTTGCAAGGGTCTGCCCTCAAAACAAGTAGTAATATTTACAATAATATTAGATAATCCTAGGTGTTTATTAGGAAAGCTTTTGTCTTGTAGCTGAAACTCTTCAAGTTCTCGTAGATAGTTGAAGAGCCATCCTGAAATGTGAAGTGCAGAGCCATTCTTGGCTTATTTATTTGTGATCTTTTTCATTCATATCAACTAATGAGAATACTAAATTTTGGTTTGCACATGCTCTTTCATTTTCATTCTATTTTGCAGTCCATTTATCCTGGCCTACATTGGTATCAGAGCCACGGCTTATTCAATTCTTTTTTCTCCTCTATTCGCCTCACAGTTAAAATTTCATTGTTTATTAATTTGCCCAGCCATACAAGAGTTGTAAAACTGAGTCCAAACTGTTACAAATTAATTTTTATTTAACAGGCAATACAGCCTCTGTCCCTGCCACAGCAGCATATTTTATTGAAGCTGGAAATGTGCATCTTTTAATCTGCAGTTTATGATGATAAATAAGGCACTGGGATTTTGCATTATGTTCTTCTCCTGTCAGCCACGACCTGCTCCATTCTAGACCAGTGATTGGCGGTTCATTTGGAAAGGCATTCAGAAGGAACAGCATGTGGCTTGCCTAGTGCTCTGCCTTAGCATTCTCAAAGCATTCGTTGTTTGATCTGCTCATTGCAGCCTGCATGGTAATTCAAGCTGCTCCATGCCCAAGTCTGCTCAAACAACCTAATACCAAGCGTTGTTTTAGAGGTAAGTTTTGTTTAACACTTTCTTTTCCTTTTCAAATAAAAGCCACGTAGGAGGAAGAAATCTTTAGAAGTATGGAGAAGCTTATTAATAATTTTGGAGGAAATTATTTTTGAGTTCCAAAAAAAAGTACAGAAAAGGAAAGGGGGCATAATTTTCTTGGAGAATAAGTTTTTTTTTTTAAGTATTATAATTTTGGAGTTTCCAAAATAAGAGATTTTTCTTAAATTTTTACTTTTCAAAAGTCATTTGTTATGCAAATCATTTCCAAGCAATTTTATTTTTCAAAATAAGGCAATTTTTGGCAAAAAAAAAATAATAAAAAATTGCAAACTAAACAAATAGCAGTGTTGGGTATTACCAGCGCCTCTGGTTTGTGCTTACAAGTATTGTCATCGTGTTAAACTACTCCATCCATCATCTAATAGAGTTGCATCAACGGCATCTGTGGCATCATCCCTATAAATTGTTGGGAAGAAAAAAAATTCATTTTCTCATTCCCTTTGTTACCCATTCATGACCATCGCTAGACATAAATCCCAAAAGCAAGAATACTCCGAGCATATAGGGTTTATATGCCCACATACAAGGACTTCTTGTTAAGCGGGTATCATTGATAGAGTGAATCCTTTTCACGTACTACCTAGGTAACAAGTACCATTCTGCTCTCACGTACCTTATCATCTCTCTTAAGTATTGATGGGTATCAAAAGGGGAGCTTCTTCCACGTACTAACGGGCATATAGGTAGGGAGAGTATATTAAGAGGCCTGGTATATTGATCAGTAGTATATCAAAAGGGAACCTATTGGAGTGATAAGGAACCCCTCCATCTCCCTAGTACAAAATGACTTCAATAAAATCAATTGTTGGCACAACTTTGACCGCAAAGATACCTAGTTAGAGTGGTCTCGACAAGTGGAGAACACACTTATCTTCAATGATCTATGGTTTGACATTTGCAACGGGACACAAAGCCAACACCGCCTACAGATGCAAAGGAAGCCAATATTTGGAAGCAGAAAAATTTGAAAGCATTGGCCTTAATGAGGGCCTCAGTTGATGTAGAAGTGTTTTGTCACATTCAAGGGTATGATACTGCATAGGAAGCATTCAATAAGTTGAAGGACTTGTACAATTCTCACTCGAGTTGTAGTTCAATCTTGAGTTGAAAAATGGTGATGTGATGATTCTAGCCTCAGAAACCTGAGCTATCAAGCATGATGTTGAAGCCACCAAGATGAAAATTGATATATGCATGACAACATTCATAAAAACCCTTCTTGTTGAATATATAGCATGAACCTGTACGGTTCCAAGCAGTTGTTGAGGTAACCAACAAACAGTTGTAACTAAATGTAACTGCTCCTCTCAATAAAATGAATCTGCCTGGGTCATTCGAATCAGTGCAGTTTTATGCAACTTTGTCTTCTTGCTATTTTTTTCTGTCCTTCTATACTAACAGTGGTATCACAGCAGTTACATTAAGTTACAATTGTTTATTGGTTACCTCAACTACTTGGAACCGTACAAGTTCATGCTATATATTCAACACCCCCTTAATGACTAACCTCGAAACAACATCAACTTTGAAATCGTGGGTTCTTGGAACCTGTCGAGTGAAGGAAAAACTTGGTTGCAAATACCCAGTCACAAAGCCCTGTCACAAATCCAGAGGGCAGACCCAGTTCGTGGCTATAAACCAAACCCGGTTCGTGGCTGTCGATTTAAGGAATTCGTGATCCAGTTCATGGCTGTAAGTGCCATAAATCGTGGGGCAGAAAGGATATGAATCCAGTCGCAAATGCAAAATCCAAAGTCGTGTGGGAGGAAAAACTGAATACGTGTGGGCAGAGCCAAGTCGTGTGGGTAGAACCAAGTTGTGTGGGCCAGCAAAATCGTGGAGAAGAAAATAGGGCAGAGGTAAAGTCGGGAGCAAAAGATTTTATAAAACTATTTTTGTTGTTTAAATACTTTCCTGCCACGTATTTGCATAAAGTGACTTCATTTTATTAAGTGGGCAAAATACTTTATTTCCATTTTTATTATTTCCATTAATTTGGCATAATAAAATGGCAAATATTTCAAATCTTATTCTTCCTGATTCACAAAAATTAACGGGCACTAATTTCAATGTATGGAGTCACAAGATTTTAACGCTTGCGGATTTCGTGATTGTGATAAAATAATCACGGGTAGCAAAAGCAGACCGGCTACAAATTTTGCAAATTATGACAAACGTCATAAGGAAGCATTATTGCTCCTCAAGTTGTCGGTGTTGGATGATATGATACCGGAAGTGCGAAATGCCACTGTGGCAAGCACGTTGTGGGCCAGCCTAAGGGATAAATATCAAATGTCAAAAAAGAGTCGGGTTTTATACCTAAAGAATATGCTCTTTTCCGTAAAATTACAAGAAGGTGGATCGCTGTCTGAGCACCTACTTCGGATGAAAGACCTCTGAGACCAGTTATCTTCCATCAACAAAAAGGTGGACGATGATGATATGGTGGCTCTAGTTCTGAACAACTTGCCTTCTTCGTATGATTCATTTGTGGAGGCACTTCATTTAATGGCGAAGAGTCAAACTCTTACGTTTGACAAGGTGAGTTCCTACCATTGCAAAAGGAACGAAGACAAACATAGGCTCAAGAGTCCAGTTCTGGACAATCTGAGAGCGCTTTTGTTGCTCAGTCTAAAGGAAAGTGGAAACGACAGGTGAAACATCCTCTTCCTCTCCTAAATATCAAGTGAAATGTTACTATTGTCACAAACTTGGTCATCTTAAGAAAGGCTGAAGGAAAAGACTCAATGACCTGAAGAAGTAGAAGGGGCAGGCACATGTGGCTACAGTTGAACACAAGTCAGAAGAAGAATATGCTCTCATGGCATCTTGCACGGTAATGGCAGCCCTACTCGATGTTGGTTCTTTGATTCTTGGAGCATCATAGCATTTCACATGTCAAAAAGACTGGTATGTCAATTTTAATTCTTGTTCTTCTGATTCAATTACTTTAGGAGATGGAAGATCACATGTTGTAGAAGGTATTGGGGATGTTCGTATTATGCTAAATAATAATACCAAATTGCTTGTAAAAAATGTTAGATATGTGCCTAACATGAATAAGAACTTGTTATCTATCAGTCAACTAACTGATAATCCCAATATCTCTGTAAACTTTTTTGGTAAACAATGTATTGTGTCTGACATCAAGCAAAATAAGGTTGTTGCCTGGGATTGGGCATGGTGGTCTATATAGACTTGTTGATCCTGCCACGGTCAACTTGCATGCCTTAGTTGTGGAAGGCAATACCAGTGTTTTATGGCACGAAAGATATGGCCATCTCAACCTTCAGTATTTAGCTCGCCTTCATAGAACCAACATGGTTGTTGGTTTGCCTCTTATTCAGGAGAAACAGGACGTGTGTTGGTTGTTTTGTAGGAAAGCAAAAGCGGAAGCCTTTTCCCTCTGAAGGTGCTTGGCATGCAAAGGGGCTCTTGGATCTTGTACATGCAAGATCTATGTGAGCCATCGTGGAAGACTCCCACAGTCCTTGGTGCACGTTATTTTCTCTTGTTGGTGGATGATCATTCTCGGAAGATGTGGGTCTATTTTTTGAAGTCTGATTGCTTTGCTTCTTTTGTCAAGTTGAAGGCCCTGGTGGAGAATCAAACTAGCCGGCGGATCAAGACTTTGAGATCCCATAATGGGGGTGAGTTTACCTCTAAACAGTTTGCAGATTTCTGCAATAAAGAAGGATTCAACGCTAGTTGACAACCCTTATACCCCGCAGCAAAATGGGGTGGTAGAACGGAGGAACAGAACCATCATGGAGATGGCTAGATGCATGATGCACAATCGAGGAGTGCCCTATAAGTATTGGGGAGAAGTTGTTAACACAACTGTATATATTCTCAATCGAAGTCCTTGCAAAGCTTTGCAGGACATCACACCGGAAGAGGCTTGGTCCACCATCAAACCAGAGGTATCAGCATTTCGTGTTTTTGGTTCAGCTTGCTTATACTTTGGTTCCTACAAATAAGAGGAGTAAGTTAGATTCTAAATGTTCTAGATATTTTTTTGTTGGTTATAGTGATCAATCTAAAGCCTATAGATTGATTGATACTTCCACTAATAAGATCATTATTAGTCGGGATGTTGATGTAAAAGAAACAAGTCTTTCTTTGGTTGTAATCAGCAAGGGGACCAGCAAAGGGGCAGCGATCAGCAAGGGGTCATAACAGAGTTTGGTACTCTTTCCTTGCCCGATCATGAATCTGGTTCTTCTCATACTCCTCCACAGACTCCAGGACAGTTTGTACAATCTCCCACTGAGATTGTTGAGTCTCTAGAAATCAACTTGTGTTGGTTTCTCCTCCGAACTTCGTTGGTTTCTCTTCCAAAAGCACCACAACCAGCCACCACATCTTCAGTTCAATGGAGGCCTAAGTGGTTTTACTCCACTATTCAGGATTTGAGGAAGGAAGAATTGTCTCCTCTCTTAGATGGAAGGTCTCGACAAACTGGTAAGCAAATTGATTATTCCGAGCACGCTCAATTTGCTCTTGCTTCTGATCTTCTTCATATTCATGAGCCACGAAATATTCTGAAGCACGAGGCATACCAAAATGGGAAACTGCCATGCAACTAGAGTATGATGCCTTGATTAAAAATAATACCTGGAAGTTGGTGCCATTACCTCTAGGAAACATCCCATTGGTTGTAAATGGGTGTATAAAATCAAGTGTAAAGCAGATGGTACTTTGGATAAGTACAAGGCTCGACTCGTTGCGAAAGGATTTTCGCAATAGGAGGGGATAGATTATGAAGAAACATTTGCTCCTACTGCAAAGATGGTCACTTTTCGCTTCTTCTTTTTCTTTTGCAGCTCAGTTTGGTTGGAAAGTATATCAAATGGATGTCAAAAGTGCTTTCCTGAATGGGGATTTGGAGGAAGAAGTGTATATGACACAACTTGAGGGTTTTCGGGCTCGTGGTCGTGAGCATCTGGTATGCAGATTGATTAAGTCCTTGTATGGACTTAAGCAAGCTCCTCGAGCCTAGTACATCAAAATAGATAAACATCTCGAGATTCAGGCTTCACACGAGTCATTCTGATCATTGAATCTCTATGTCAAAAGCAATGATGATGACATTGTGATTCTTATTGTTTATGTTGATGACCTTGCCATCACAGGCAATGGAGATGCTGCGATTCATAAGGTAAAATCAGATTTATGTGTTGCTTTTGACATGACTGATTTAGGCCTCCTTCACTATTGTCTTGGTGTAGAATTCTGGCAACATGATCACTTGATTTTCATTTCTCAAGTTAAGTATGCCACAACTCTGCTACAAAAATTTCAGATGTATGATTGTAATTCTTCTTCTACACCTATGGAGGTCGGGCTGAAACTCTCAGCTCATGATGATTCACCACCGGTCGATGAATCATTATACAGACAATTGGTGGGTAGTTTGATCTATCTAACTACTACAAGACCGGATCTGTGTTTTGTTGTCAGCTATCTCTCTCGGTTTTTATCTAAACCAAACTCATTCACTAGGGAGAAGCAAAACGTGTTCTACGATATGTCAAAGGAACTATTGACTTTTGCATTCTATATCAGAGAGTTGCAAATTTCAGATTGATTAGCTATACCAACTCTGATTGGGGAGGATCTGTAGATACTCGGCGATCTACCACAGGATATATCTTTTCTTTTGGTTCAGGAGTTGTTTCTTGGCAAAGTAAACTCCAGCCCACTGTTGCCATCTCTTCTACAGAAGCAAAATACAAGGTTGTTGTTAGTGCCAATTGTTGTGAAGCAATATGGCTTCGTCGGATTCTGACTGATTTTCAATTTCCCCAGACTACTGCAACACCTATTTCACTCTTTTGTGATAATCAAGGAGTTCTAAAAATGGTGAAGAATCTTGTCTATCATGCCCACACTAAACATATTGAGATTCATCATCAATATATTCGCCAGTTGATTGATTCTGGTGAAATCTCTCTGCATTTTTGTCCTTTTGTAGATCAATCTGCTGATGTAATGACTAAACCTTTTGGTCCTTTGTTGTTTGTCAAGTTTAGAGATAAACTTGGTGTTGTTTTGAGGTTAGTCATTAAGGGGGAGTGTTGAATATATAGCATGAACTTGTACGGTTCCAAGCAGTTGTTGAGGTAACCAACAAATAGTTGTAACTAAATGTAACTACTCCTCTCAATAAAATGAATCGGCTTGGGTCATTCGAATCAGTGCATTTTTATGCAACTTTGTCTTCTTGCTATTTTTTTCTTTGTGCTTCTATACTAGCACTTCTTCCTACATATTCAACCTACCTAGAGTCTTTACAAGAAAGCAATAAATTAAAGACTCACATTTGATCAATTGGTTGAAAAGATGGCCAAAAGGGAAAAGGTTTTGGAAGAAAAACCGACTCCATGGGAGAGTACTTGCTATGCCAATCAAAAAGACAATTCTTTCAAGGGTTCTTCTTCAAGGCCCTGTCTTCCAAAAATGATGATAAGGGCAAAGGGAAGAATAAGGGTAAAGAGAGCAAAAATAACAATAACAATGGACAAAAGCAAAATGATAAACACATATTTTGTAAATGGTGTGGCAAAAAGGGAGCCATGAGGCTCATGAATGCAAGACTTCATGGGAGAAGATTGAAGCTTATTACAAACAAAAAGAAGAAAAGAAGCCCACCAAAGAACTAGACTCGCTCAATTCACAAGTGAATATGACTTTTCAGTGTGATGAAGCAAATAATGCCTCAATTAGTACCACTTGGTTTGATGCATGGGTCCTAAATACTTTGGAACAACTCAACACATGACTTTCCGAAAGGACTTCTTTGAGGAGTTTCATAAAGAAAGTTGTAATCCGACATACTTGGCAGACATATCAAGTCTACGACCAAAGGGCAAAGGGACAATAAGACTCAAGTGTCAAGAGCTCCCTAAAAATATCCTATACCTTTACTCGGTTGAAAAGAAACTTGTCCTTGGTGCTCATTTGCCAACAAGGGCACTCCATTCTACTGGACAATGGGGAGGTCACTATCAAAAGAAAAAGTGACAATGCAGTTGTATTGATTGGATTTGAGGAAGGCAAATTGTTAAAACTCAAGGGTGAGCCATCAATTTCATGGAATTTTGCTCATCTTGTTGAAGACGAAATGTCTCCAAGTATGTTGTGGCATGCAAGATTTGGGCACTCCAATCATGATTGCATTTGTGTTGCAAAAGAATGGTGCAACAAGATTGCCCACCCAACCTCGCAAAATTTGAGAAGTGTGAAGCCTGCATTTTGGCTAAACACTCAAGAGGACCTTTTCAAAAGTCGGAATGGAAAGTGGCAAAAAGTTGCAGTTTGTCCACTCCGGCTTGTGTTCTCTTCCAATTCTATCAGTTGGCGGTCACAACTACTTCATGTTATTCATCGACCACTACAGCCAGAATGACATGGATATATTTCCTCAAACAAAATCAAAAGCCTTTGAAACATTTCAAAAGTTTCAAGCCATGGTGGAAAATGAAGCTCAAACCCACATTGGGACACTCAAGATTGATAATGGTGGTGAGTACACTTCAAAGGTGTTTGAATCCTATCTCAAGCAAAAAGGATCAAACACCATCTCACAGTTCCTCACACTCCTCAACAAAATGGAGTAGTTGAGAGGATGAATAGAACTATGATGAATATGGTTCGTGCAATGTTATATTTCAAGGGGTGAATCTACACTTCTAGGCAGAAGCAACACAAACAACAATGTACCTCCAAAACAAATCACCATCAACAACCCTTCAATTGAAGACTTCGTATGAAATGTGGTGTGGTCATCTTCCTTCAATGTGTCATATTCGGGTTTTTGAATCCACATGTTAGGCCCTGATCCCTATGAAGAAAAGGAATAAGTTGGACCACATTAGTCATAAATGCATTCAATTGGGATATTCTAAATCCTCCAAGGCATATCAGCTCTATGATGAAAAAGAAAGAAATTCCTCATTGCAAGGGATGTCGTCTTTTGTGAAATTGTGAAGGATGAGGCCAACATCAATCATCAATTGAGTCGACTGGAGAAGCATGCTAAATTCAACGTCTACAAGGAGAGTAATTTGGAAATTCCACACAATGAAGGAGGGACATGTAATTTGGAGCCATTTGATTATGTATTATCTCCTATAACAAAGATTGAAACTCCTCTGAGAAGAAAATGAAACTTCATTAGAAAATGGACAAGTGGCACAAGAACAGAGAACAAAAAGTGAAGGAGCTTCAAATCATGAGATTGAGGCACCAAAACCACAAAAGAAGATGCCTAAATGGGCAATACAGACATTGAAAGATGTCTGCAACACAGACATTGAAAGATGTTTGTCCTGATGAAGTTGGAAAAACTGGCACACAATGTACACATGCAGCCACACAACCAACAAAAAATGTACTAGAAGAAATTAAAAACAAGATTGAACAACTCACTTTGAATGATCCTCTGGAAGAAGAACTCAATGTTGCATTCAATTCAGAACCAACCTCTTTCAAACAAGTTGAAAAGGATGAGTCCTGGAGAAAAGCCATGAGAGATGAGTATGATGCATTGGTGAAAAATGGGACTTGGAAGTTGGTTGATCCTCCACTCATTGTAAACCAATTGGATGCAAGTGGGTCTTTACAACAAATACAAAGTTGATGGCTCAATTGACAAACATAAAGCAAGGCTTGTCGCAAAAGGTTATGCTCAAAAGGAAGGCATAGACTACAATGAAACATTTGTACAATCAAACGTAAAGCAAGGCTTGTCGCAAAGTGGACTACCAATCGGAGTCTGTTGGCTTTGGCTTCACAAAACAGATGGAAAGTTCATCAAATGCACGTGAAAATTGTTTTCCTAAATGGTGATCTTTAAGAAATAGTGTACATGGCTCAGCCTTAAGGTTTTGCAATTGACAGCCAAAAACACGGTGTGGAAACTAGTTAAATCATTGTATGGTTTAAAACAATGCCCATGTGCATGGTATGAAAAGCTTCCTAAGTGCGCTCTTGAATATAAATTTCAAGTGATTTGAGTTTGAAGATGTAACTTTGTGTCAAAATAGTTGTGTTTTTGGTGGTGTATGTGGATGATCTACTCATAATAGGGAATAATAAGAAATATACTGCAAAAATCAAAGCGGAGTACATCATTGAAATGAAAGATTTGGGTTATCTTCATTACTATTTGGGTATTGAAGTGCTTCAAAAATCAAAGTACATCATCACTCAATAGAAGTACATTGGTGAAGTTTTGAGAAGGTATCTCAATACGCCAACGGAACAAAAATTGAAAGTGACCACAAAAATATCTCAAATTTTGTAGATGCTACTGAATACAGACAACTCATTGGAAGTTTGATCTATGTGACAACTAGACAAGATATTTCTTTTTTTTCATTCTTTCTCGATTCATGCAACCTAGAGAAAGTCATTGGGTAGCAGCAAAGAGTCCTCAAATATCTTAAAGGAACACAACATTTTGGGCTAAAATACTATATATAGGGTGCAACCTTCAAATTGGTTGGATATTCAGATTTTGACTATGCTGGTGATTTTGAAGATGGGAAATCCACTTCGGGTTTTCTAATTATTCTAGGAAAAGCAGTGATCAGTTGGATGTCCAAAAATCAATCTATGTTGGCGATTTCTTCAGTAAAAACAGTGTATATGGAATCTTTAGAGGCAACCAGAGAGATTTTGTGGCTCAAAAGGGTTTATTCACACTTGCAGCTAAGTTTCATTAACACCATTGATGGTTGACAACACATCTACAATTTTCATGGCAAAGAATCTAGTCTTTGAAGACCAAACCAAGCATATCAATACTAAATTTCATATGATTCGGCACTATGTCAAAGATGGCAGTGTAAAGTTACAACATTGCGCTACAACAGATAACCAGCAGACACCCTAAGAAAAGCACTTGGACGAGAAAAATTGAAAAGTTCGTAAACATGCTTGGTCTCATGGTAACCCCTACAGATTAAAGGGGGATGTAATATTATTGTAAATGATATTAGATAATCCTATGCATTTATTAGGAAAACTTTTTGTCTTGTAGTTGAAGCTCTTCAAGTTCCCATAGATAGTTGAAGAGCCATCCTAGAATGTGAATTGAACAGCCATTCTTGGCTTATTTATTTGTAATCTTCTTCATTCATTTCAACTACTGAGAATACTAAATCTTGGTTTGCAGATGCTCTTTCATTTTCATTCTATTCATTTATTGCACAATCCATTTATCTTTGCCTGACAAAGCCAACTGCAAAATCTATGTGGAAAGTGTGGTATTGGCAACCATAAAGCCGAGGATTGTCTGAAACTTAAATGGCTGAAATTGGCAAAAATGAGGATAATATAAATTTGCGTGCAATCATCAAAGAAACTAAGAAGGAACACAACATTTTGTTCGTAAAACAAAGAATCCAAGATGCCATGCAAGTTGTTCAAGAAAAACAAATGAATGACTTTGGTTGGGTCACGGAAGTAACATCACCATTTCCATTACAATAAGACAAACAAGAATTATCAAAACTCGATTCAAAGTGCGCCACAGAGAAGAAGAATTGAAGAAATGGTGAAACTGCAAGAAACAAGAAGTAGAGGGTGGCAAGAAGAGTTGACATGGTTGGAAAATGATAGCCTTGATACAAGGCATAATGGTAACAATAACAGAAAAAATATTGATGGATTGTATGCCATAATTGGTGCAAGCTCAAGCATCAAAAACACTAAATGAACATAGAGATGCATTGGCCTTTAGAAAAGATGTTATTCCGATGATCAACATTGGAAAAGACATTTTGTTGATTCTTAATGCATGAGAAGAGTTGTAACTGTTCAGGAAAATGATAGCCTTGATACGTGCATAATGGTAACGGTGCCAGCCAAATTTTGATGAATTGTATACTGCAATTTGCGCAAGCTCAAGCACCAAAAACACTAAATGAAGATAGAGATGTGTTGGCCTTTGCAAAAGATGGTATTCTTATAATCACCATTGAAAAAACCAAAAAAATTGGTGGTGCCTGATAAATTGACAGATCGTGTTTGGAAGTCACCATACTCCTAGACACTGTCTGCTTATATTTGATGTAGGAACACACTAAAATTAGTGTCCTAGTTACAGTAGGAAGTTGTTTATAGAATAGATGTTATTTTGTAAGAAAGAAAAACAACTTTAATCAAAGGATAAAAATAGAGTAGTCATAAAAGTAGGGATAGAGAATAAAGAAAGCATTACCTATTATAAAATGCCTACAAATTTTATTTAAGAGAATGGGATCTCATTAAGTAGACATACAAAAGTAGTGTAATTTGGAGTTGAATGAAGAAGTTACAAAGGAATTATGTCTCCGGACTCCGTGAGATTTTGTGGATGTACGTTATGAATGTTTGGATGAATTTACTTTCTTGGTGATTTATTTTCCTTTTACCATGCAGGATCATGTTTAAGGAATACCTCTCAAGAGGTATCGGGGCAACTTTAGATCATTGTGAGCAGCAATAGATGACTAACATTTGCAGGTAATTAAAAGGACAAATTGCTGCCTGAGATGTCTCAAAAATATTCCTCATGAAGGGAATGTTTTGAAGGATCAATACAATGCAATGCAAAATCAGACAGGCTCCATACAGAGTCAGATGGATATTTGACTTACAATGTTGGTGTATCCTTGGGATTCATTTGGGTTACATACAGAGTAAAATGGGCTCATTGACTTACAATGTTATGGTATCCTTGGGATTATTGCTTAAGCATCCAAGAATTTATCATGTTGTGATACTAGACTGCACCGAAACGTTCCCCCTCCTATACCAACCTTGAAAACATACCTGGTACGGGTACAGTACGGAAACGCTGTGGGTAAATTGTTGGTAAGTGCCTACAAGTCTCGGTGCATGGATTTCTATACCCAAGACCTAACCAGGGCGCATCCGGGACCTGTGGGTACGTACCCGCAGCGTACCCACATGGAAAAACGTCTTTTTGACATGGACCTCAAAAAAAATAAAAATTAAAACATTTTAACTTAAAACTAAAGTAACCTAAACCTAATTTAACCCTAAAAGACCCCCCCAAACACCTATTTATACACCCAATCCCTCTAGTTTATTCACACACTCATAGTTTGCTATTTTGCTAATTTTGAGCTTGAAGGAGAGAAAGAGAGCTTGAAGGAGAAAGAGGGAGCTTGAAGGAGAGAAAGAGAGCTTGAAAGAGAGAGAGAGAGAGAGAAGGAGAAGGATCAACTACAAGTCTACAAACAAGGAGGATTATTTTCAGGTATTTTTCATGCATTCAAACATTCTTTTTTTATCTTTTGATCAATGTTTTGTATGTGATCAATGATCATGAATGATGTGTTTCAAACACATAATTCATGATTATTGATCATGATTCATGATCTATTTTGTTTTTAATATTTATTTATTTTACATTTTTAAAATATTAATTAATTTGTTTGTATTTAAAATTTAATATTGAAATTCTATTTAATTAAACGTCTACCCTCTGTGTATGCTCTCACCTCAAAACCATTTATGACAAACTTGGTGATCAGAATTAGAGATTGACATGTAGAGCTAACTATTTAAAAAATTTAATTAGTTACATAATTTTTTTATTTTAAAGTTTTAAATTGAATTCGTTATAAATTTAAACGTTTACCCTCTGTGTATGCTCTCACCTCGCACCATTTATGGCAAACTTGGTGATCAAAATCAGAGATTGACGTGTATGGGTTAACAAATTAATTGTCTAATTTGTATTTGTTGTTTTTAATTAAATTATTTAGCGATGTTTAAAAAAATTCTTATTGTAGGTTAAAACAAATTAAACCTAAATCATGGCATCCAATTCAGCTTCAGTGGGGCCTAGGGGAGCAAACAATGAGGGAGGAAATGTTTCAAGTGGCCAAATAGTGAAAATGGATCCTCATTCTCCTTTATAGAGGGAGGTGGAAGTGTTAGAGCTCGTTGTCGATGGTGGTCTCCGTGTTTGGACATGCCCCCATTGTGCCACCAAATTTCAATCCTCGTATACCCATTTGAAAGCTCATCTAATTGCGGTATCGGGGACGGGTATTAGAGCATGTAAGAAGGTGGAGAAGAAATACAATAGCCATGTACCTAAAAGAGCGAGAGGATGCAAACTTTGAAATAACAAGAGCTCGCTCTAGAACCGTTTCTTTAAACAAAAGGACTATGGGAAAACCACCAACACCACCACCATCATTTCATCCTTTCATTGAGAGTAATGTTGAAACTGTTCCAATTGATTCTCCTTTTGATGAAGATACCCCATCAAGCAAGAGAACAAAAGGGCCTTTAGAAAAAACATTTAACATTGAGAAGAGAGAAATTGCAAATGAATTGGTGGCTCGGTGTATATATGCATGTGGGCTACCATTCAATGTCTTGAGGTCACCATATTGGCAACAGATGGTGAGAGACATTAATGAGGCACCACAGGGGTATACAAGCCCCAACTATAATAAGGTTCGCACTTCTCTTTTGGCAAAAGAAGTGCAACACATACAAACATATTTACAGCCAATTAAAGATTCCTGAAAGGATTCAGGGAGTGTCTATTATCTCAAATGGATGGAAAGACTCTCAAAACAAACCTCTCATCAACATTATTGTAGTAAGCCCTAAAGGGGCAATGTTTCTGAAGGTTGTTGATTGTGAGAGGGAAATAAAAGATGCCCAATTCATTGCAAATATTCTCATTGAGGCTATTGAGTCAGTGGGCCCTCGAATGTTGTCCAAGTCATCGCGATAAAAATTGCAAGGCAAAGCCTGAGGTTGATAGTAGAGGGTAGGTATGAACACATATTTTGGACACCATGTGCAATACACTCCTTGAATCTGATGTTGCAAAAGATTGGGAAAATTACATGGATTGAGAAAATCTACATGGAGGCAAACGAGATTCAGATGTTTCTCACCAACCATCACATGTCTCAAGCCATATTCAAAAGATTCTCAAAGTTGGAGTTGTTGAAGGTAAGGGAACAACTCATAAGTCATAACTCCCTGAATCTGATGTTGCAAAAGATTGGGAAAATTACATGGATTGAGAAAATCTACATGGAGGCAAACGAGATTCAAATGTTTGTCACCAACCATCACATGTCTCAAGCCATATTCAGAAGATTCTCAAGTTGGAGTTGTTGAAGGTAAGGGAACAACTCATGAGTCATAACTTATAAGTTTTACATTTTAAGTTTTTAAGTTTTTCATTTTAATATTTAATTTTAAATCAATTTCAATTTGTGTTGTTATTGAATTGTTTCCATTCTTTTTTAATAGGTTGTTGAGACTAGGTTTGCCTCTCACACACTCGTCTTGAGACGACTTGTGAAGGTGAGACATGTTTTGAGTAGCATGGTGATTGACAATGTTTGGACCGTTTGGAGGCAAGCAAATACAAAGAGAGCCCAAAAGATAAAGACATGGATCTTTGATGATGATTGGTGAGCAAAAGTTGAATATTTGTTGAGTTTCATGGAGCCTATTCTAAGTATGATCAAATTTGTAGACAAAGATAGTGCTTGCATTGGAGAAATATATGATAGCATTGACCCCATGCTTGAGAAAATCAAAGATATCATACAAGCCAAAGAACAGGACCCTAAGGAAAAAATTTATAATAAAGTTAAAAGTGTGGTCATTAAAAGGTGGAACAAAATGACCACCTCATTGCATCTCCTTCCTTATGCCTTAAATCTCAAATATTACAACAGTGAAATAGTTGGGTTACCTAGTAGGTAGCGACCATATGATGACCAAGAGGTTGCAAATGGGACGAGGGCAACATTCAGGAGGTTGTTTCCTGATCCAGCTATATCTAGTGCAATCCACAATGAGATGGAGATGTTTGTATCTGGAGGAGGTAGCATGGGAGAGGTAGAGGCTCTTTGTGACAAAGCCACCTTGAATCCAATCATGTGGTGGATTGTACATGGCCATGATGCCAAGTACCTACGACCTATTGCAATCAAATTGCTCTCACGGTATGAAGTTTAACTTGTTATTTGATATTTTAATTACCAATTAAGAATTAAAATTTAAAATGATATCACTCTTTTTTGTATATTAATAATACTTTGTTTTTGTGACATGTGGCTAGTAATTCTTCTGCAAAGCGAAACTAGAGTACTTATGGCTTCATCCACTCAACCAAACGCACCATGTTGGCATCGAAGAAGGCTGAGGATCTAGTATACGTACATTACACCTTGCGCCTCTTAAAGCATAAGACAGAAGAGTATACTAGTGGTCCTAACAAGCTTTCAGACATCCAACCTAAAACCATGGACTTTGAAGCTTCTACTTGCTTGTTTGTCTAATGTTTCACTACTTGGCATTGATGACGAACTTCCAGGGAGCCCTTCACAAGGGTTCGACAGTTGAGCTAGTGGGAGTGGAGCTGCAAGTGCCATCCATGAAGATGATTTTGAGGATCATCTAGATGATATGTTCTAGGCTTTTAGGCCTAGGAAACTAAAAGTGAAGCAAGTTGAGAACTTGAATGTATTATGTTATTAACTATTATGTTTTGAACATTATGAATCAATACAAACTCAAGTCTCAATTCTCAAAGTAGTGGAAATTTGTTTTAATGTTCTATGAATGATTGTAATTTGTATGAGTATTAAATTTCAATAAGTATGCAAATGCTTCTTTAAATTTATAATTTTATATACATATTATATATATATATATATAAAATGTACCCAACAACTTATCGTACCCGAAGTTTTTAAAATTTTGTTGTATCAATGTACCGTACTCATACCCTTGTATCCGTATACGTACTGAAACAATCTAGTTGTGGTATCCTTGGAGTACGAGGATGTACGCCCACTTCGGGCATCATTTGGATATATGATACCATAAGAGGTATAGTTGGGTTGTGAGGACATGTAAACTAACCTATTTTATTATTGTTAAGGTTTGGAATGTCATCCATCTATATACTTGCGTTGTATACCTCATTTCACATTCAATTTCATACAAATTATTCATCATTATTTTATAGCAAGTTGCTTTTAGTACCGATTGATACCATGATATCTTTGTGTTTTCATGCTCTCTTTGGTTCAATGGAGCTTGTTAATTTGATAATGGAACTTGTCATTAACTTCTAACGTTGTATCATAGCCAAGGGGATAGCTCCTTGGGATTGGTCCTATCTCTTGCAAGGTGTGTGGAGGCTTAGTGATCACTAGAAGATTGTGTCAATGTTTTTGTGTCTTGTACCTTGTTCAAAGGTATGTGACTGTGTTTTCTTTTTTGACCTGAGACTTAAGATTTGAAGGTGTTCAAGGTGCATTCGACATTTTCTTATCCACGATGTAGGCTTCAAAAAGATGTGTTTGTGTTGGTGATTGGTAGAGGTGTGAAGACCTTGCAGCACAAACGAAAGCTCCCAACTCTTCAAATTACCCAAGTTATCACCAAGTTAGGGGTTTTCACATAAACCTCATCTTTTGTGCATTATGCAGAATTTTCCAGATCTATTTTTTGGGTATTATTCTCCCTCTGAAACATGATTCCAACATATTTTTTTGATTAACTTGTTAGAAAATGTGCACAAGGAATGAAGAGAAACTTAAATGCACACATGTTCATTATGTGTTCGTCATTTATTATGTGGGAGATGGTTACAAAATGGTTTAATTGGTTACAATCATTTATTAATTAATACATAGCTAATATTAACTAAATACTAAATTATAAGTCTTACATTTTAATTACCCCTCCTCTTAAGACTCACACAATAGAAAGAAGATAGAATTACAATCTTCAGAAGCTTTTGTTTTGAACTACAGATCTTGGACCAGGTAGAATTCCATCAAGTTGTTTCCCTAACCCTTGTAGAGGTGTAGTTCCCAAGTTGAATGCCCAAGTTCCCAGATTCCACCTCCGCAATTACAAAATCTCCCAAATTGTTGGACAACCTTCCATGTTGAGCTACTTCCACAGTGCTCCATTAAGTTGTCTCGTGACCCTTGTAAGGGTAAAATACAAAGATCCATAGACTTCCGAACTATTTGGGCAGCCATCCATGCCAAGTTTTACTTACACTGGATTCCTTCCTGTCATGAAAACATTGACTTCTTTAGAGTATGTATTCTTCTTCATCAATAAAATCTCAAGTAAATTCCACATCTGGTGGTTTGTCAACAAAGCCCGCATTTGATTCTTGTTGGTTATCTTTGAGTTTGCCTTTGAGAACATCATTAGCTCAAATGCGACAATTCCAAGTTGTATGCCTCTTTTCTTACAATAATAACACTCACCTTGTCTAGTGTCTTTATCTGATTTTTTGTGCTTGTTTCTCGTGTGGAAGTATCGTGCATGGTCATGTGAAGAATTACCTTCTATATCGTCCACAGTGCTCTTTTTTTTAGCTAAGAGAGCTGAAATCATATTTTCCAGGCTTTGTGAAGGCATCTTGACTAAGAGTAAGAATGAAATTGTTATACGAAGAAAGTAAACTATTTAAAAGAGTGGCTTTAGAATCTTCGTCATCTATTGGAGTTTTAATCTATGCTAATTGTCTAAGAAGAGATCTCAAATTATTTATATGACTGGACATGATAACATCATCATCCATCTTAAACCGAAAGAGTTGAAGCTTTAAAGAAAATTTGGCATTCATTGTTTTTGCCCCAAACAACCTATTCAAGTTATCCCAGATATCTTTGGACGATTTGTCTAAATCTATATGAACAAGTTCAGAATCAGAAAGAGCAAGCCCGATTATAACTTTAGCTTTATCATCACGGTTTTCCCACTCTAACAGATTTGGCAACATCGGTGGGTTGTGTCTCTTTTCCATTAACAATACCCCACAAATTTTTGTTCATTAATTGCATTTGTATTTTAACTTTCCAAGTGTAAAGTTGAATCCCAAATACTTCTCCAATGAAATTTCCATTTAAAATGAAATAATACCTCTTAAATTTATACAACAGATTTTGATTTGATAAACAAAATAAATAACTACATTGTTGAAGAAATTAGAAAATACTAGAGAACTTTGTCTTCTTTTCCGGGCTAAAAAAACATCTGAAATTCATATACGGATTTTGTCTTGTGCCCTAAAAAAGATTCGTGAATGGCATATTAATGGCAAATCGCAGAAATGAAGTATATTTCATGACTGGATTAGCTGGCTTGCGACCTCATTTTTTAGTTTTCCAACTCGTGCAACCACTTTGCAAGCCCTTACGATTCATTCCAACCATTCACGACTACTGTGAATGACATTTTCTACATTTGTGATTTTTTTATTTTTATTTTTTAGACAAGCTTTCATGCCCTTTCATAAACTAAAGCTTTCGTGCCCTTTTGCAAACTGAAGCTTTCATTCCCTTTCGAGATTGTAAATATGCCCTTTTCGCAACTAGATATTTCGAGATTTCTAGACATGTTTTCGTGTGCCCTTTTGCAACTATAAATTCCGTCTCTGAAATTCACAATTGTGCCCTTTGAAACTCGCCTCTAGACTTCATGACTTTCTTAAGTCTTCTAACTCGCAATTTTCTTTTATTCTTTATTTTTCCCACGAAAATAGTTAGAATGTTCTTCCTTTGGTTTGCAAATCCCTTCGAGCACCAACAGTTTTGATACCAATATTAGAAAATGTGCACAAGGAATGAAGAGAAACCGGAACGGACACATGTTCATTGTGTATCCATCATTTTATTATGTGAGAGATGGTTAAAAAACTGTTGAATTGGTTACAACCGTTTATTAGTTAATACATAACTAATATTTATTAAATACTAAATTATAACTCTTATATTTTAATATAACTTTGATGTTGGATTTGTGCCAATACATGCTCGGAAGTTTTAGGGTTTGGGGCTTCTATTGAGTGCAAAAATCTGTATAACAAATTGTCCATATTTTTATTTATCGTTGTTGAATATTTATATTACAAGCATCGGTTATGCAATTAGGAACTGCCTCTAACTGAATGTAAACTGAAAACCAATTTGTAACCTTCTCTTATATAATAAACGTTGTCACACTTGTTTGTGTGTGCATTCAGCCTTCTCTGAATTCTTTCTTCTCTTTGCATATGCTAACATTGGTATCGAGCAAACGTTCGCAGCCGAGGAAGCCCTTGAAGGGTACAGGAGAGTGCAACACTTTGAGGAAGTCGAGTCGTAGATTGATAGGGCACAAACTATTTGCGTTTACAGTCATGTAAGGAAGAACGACTATTACAAAGTCATCTGGTGTAGATATGTCTTGTTTATTAGCGTATTTCAAGGGCAAATACTGTGAATATCCGTCCGCAGAAGACATATATTTACAGTTCGTAGACATCCAGTCGCAAACAGAATTGCGAGAGCAAAAAGAGATTTTCCCCACTGTCGTATGCAATAACAAGAGTAGCAGGGGCACATAAACAACTTTCCACAATCGAAAATACAAAGGGAAAGGTTTTTTCATTCACAATTTCTTGTAGACCGAAATTTGACAGAAATACAGTCGTGACATAAAGAAACCCTAGTCGCAATTTTAACATCGTGAATACGATCGTGAATCCAATCGGATATCCCGCCTTTCAACCTAGGGCACGAATTCCAAGTCGAGTGTTATTCTAGTCGTGGCGAAAGGGCATCATTTATTACCGTCGAGACCATGATAAGACTCTTGGTATTGTTTATTATTTCCGTTTTTTCTTTTTGGAATAATAAATGCCGAATATTTCAAACTTGATTCTGCCATATTCTCAAAAGTTAACATGCACAAATTTCAATGTATGGAACCATAAAATTATGATGCTTGCAGAAATTCGAGATTGTGATAAAGTAATCACAGCAATAAGGCAGACCTGCTGCGAACTTTGTTGATTATGACAAATGTCATAAGGAGGCTCTATTACTTCTCAAGTTGTCGGTTTCGGATGATATGATACTAGAAGTGCGGAATGCCATTGTGGCAAGCACGTTGCGAACCGGTCTAAGGGATAAATATCAAACGTCAAAAAGAGTCGGGTTTTATACCTAAAGAATATGCTCTTTTCTTTACTATAAAGTTACAAAAGGTGGATCGGTGTCTCGAGCACCTACTTCGCCGATGAAAGACCTCTGAGACCGGTTATCTTCCATCAACAAAAAGGTGGATGACGATGATATGGTGGCTCTAGTTCTTGAACACTTACCTTCTTCATATGAGTCATTTGTGGAGGCACTCCATTTAATGGCTGAAAGTCAAACTCTCACGTTTGACAAGATGAGTTCCTACTTGTTGCAAAAGGAGCGGAGACAAATTCACGCAGAATCCAGTTGTGACCAATCAAAGAATGCTCTTGTCACATAGTCAAATGGAAAGTGGAGACGTCATTCTGGAGATGTGCAGGAGGTTGCAATGCCTTGGGATGAAGCCATTCCTCACAGATCTGTTGACTTAGATATAGTCAACCTACTTGCACTTATTATGGAGGGAATATCCACTATACCAGATGTACGGGAGGCGGACATACCTTGCGAGGATGGATTTCCTCATTCTGAACTACACTTTTTTATAGATGGAGACTCCACCATTCTAGATGCACTGAAGGTGCATGGTGAGAAGGCATGTCAGGCCACTCGCTCAGAGGTACTTGCTCGAAGGACAGTAGAGCATGAACAATTTGCTCATTGTGTTGTGAAAGACCTTTCCCAACAAAGGGGGATAAATGAGCAAATAGATGAGACAGAGGAGGACTTGATTCTCACTCTTACTACTACGAAGATGGTTATTTCTCCCACTGTTGATGAGACGGAGGAGTTGGTTCTCACTCTTACTACTACAGAGATGGTTATTTCTCCCACTACTGAGACAAAGATGTTTGTTTCTCCTACTATTGTGGAGTTGGTTCTAACTTCCACTGCACAGATGGTCACATTTCTCTCCTTAACAACTCAATTTGATTGGAAGGCACTTCACCATGCTTTCCTGAAAAGGTTGGATGAGAACTACATGGTGTTGCAAGGGCATGATCGAGGTGACTTAGATTGCAGGCTAACTAGAGTCTTTGTATAGACTCCAACAGGCTACACAAGCCTGGAACAAATTTCTCAATCCACCTCTCTAAGTTTTTGATTCCAGCACTCTGGAGATAGGGCTGACACTCTCAGCCATTGATGATTCATCGTTGGTCAATGAATCACGTAACGAAGAATCAGTCGACCACTTGTCATATCCTCTATTCACATGACCAGATACTTGTTTTGCGGTCCTCCATTCGACAACCGCAACACAACAATGGACTACTGATTTCAAAGTACCACCTATAGCACAGTCTATAGATCTAATGACTAAGCATATGCGCTTTAGGAAATTTGTAAAATTTCAGGACAAACTTGGTATTATTTCCGGTTTATTCATTAAGAGGGAGTGTTGAATATTTATATTACAAGCATCAGTTATGTAGGAACTGCCTCTAACTAAATGTAAACTGAAAACCACTATGTAACCCCCTACTCTTATATAATAAATGTTGCCACACTTGTTTGTGTGTGCATTCAACCTTCTCTGAATTCTTTCTTCTCTTTGCATATGTTAGCAATCGCCGTTTGGTTCATCTCAAAAGCTTTCCAGAATGTATTTGTTTGCAAAATTTCAACTTTGGATGAAAAGGTTATGACCAAACAAGGTTTCTCTCTTCTACAGCAATTGCTAGAATCATGTAAATTTTTGCTTTTTCCACCTTTTCAGGCAGATTTATCAAAAATAATTGTCCTATATGTGAAAACAAGTATCTTAATATATTACATATCTGCAATGTTTTAAGTGGTCCTGAAATGGTAAAAAATCAAGTGTTCTTCAAAAAAAATTGTTAACTATAGAATTTTTTGTTTTGGTGATTTATGATCTATTATCAATATATGGCTCTGCTCCAATGCTCGGTAGGGATAATTACATTGGGTGGAAGAAGAAATCTGGTATGGCCCTATGGGGTTCCAACAATGATGAAGAAGAGGAATCCATGTATGATATGCAAGAGAGAAGACTGGATTTGTATGATAGACTTGGCAAAAGCATATCTAAGTCATTATGTCCCATGTGAGCTATACTACCACATTTGGTATTGAGATTATCCTAATGATATATAGAAGACTCTTATAAGGCTCTTCAGGAAACCAAGTGGGAATATCTCGTCCTAACCCTAGTTAGGGAGAAGAAAAATACAATCTCAAGTCTTCTGATGAGATCATAGTGCCCAGTCATCAGTTGGCCATGATAGATAATGAGTTGGCTAAGGATGAGGAAATTACTTCTCTAAAACCTAAAAAAATGTTTTTCTGGAGTACCAAAAGCAAGCATAACATCGTTATGAACATAAAGTCCCAAGGTATGAAAACCTAGGAATAAACTAGCCCAACTCAAATGAGATATTATAGCTTCCTTATGCTCCAACATTCTCGCCAATACATTATCCTTATTCTGTTCTGGATTATAATCCCTAATGAGGAATATAGCTCCATGAGCAAACGCCCCTGTCATAATGAATCCAACAATTGAGTTGTTTTGATACTTCCTCTCAAGATGACGATCCTAATGATTATGTTAGTACTTTTGTTGAGGATTTGCTTCATATGGATTTGGTAAAGGCTTGCATTGATCATGAAGTTCAAACTGATGAGCAAGCAATTTTAGAATGATATGGCAGAAATTTCTTCTCTGTCAACCACATAATTGCAATACTCTTCTTGTGAAGTATCAAAAATTGGGGCAGGTGGTTGTTGGACAAGGAACTGCAAACGCGTCATTGATCAAATGGTTGAACAACTTGAGAATATGAAAAAGAGGTGCACTTTCCCACTTGAAATAAAAAAGGAATCTATCTCCATAGAAGATGATGGGCCTATTGATGATGACGTTCCTTGAATGGCGATGCTTTAGATGATAAGGACAATGCTTTTAATGTCAATACTTCCCATGATGACACTTCTAATATTGGTATTGTTTCCAACAATGGAATTCCTAATGATTATGACACTAGTACTTTCCATAGTCATGGTTCTCCCATTTTGTTCCATCTTCATGACTCTCATAGGCCTCAAGGACCATATGCTTGCATGGATGAGGGAAATTCTTTTCATGGTAATAATTCTCTTGTTGATAATCATATTAATTCACTTGTCCATGATGACACTTTGGATAATGCTCATGAGGGAGCTTCTCCTAGTGGATTTGAGACGCACACTAGCCACATTGGCTAAAAATTACTCCAAAAAATGGGGTATATAGGTAGCAGATAGGGGATTGTTGATCCTATTGAGCCAAATATTGAACACAAGAGAGTAGGCACCAGTGTTACACAGGTCGGATCCCCCATCCTACAAATGTTTGGGACATCCATACGTCTTGGGGATGGCGGACAACAGCGGAATGTCCCCCCAGGCTTCCCTTTAGCACATTTCAAGGGGGACGTCCCTAAAAATCAGGTGATGTTTCTAGACATCCCTTAAACGTCCCCATTTTTAGGGGCGTCAACATTACCCCCACCCACCCTCCAAAAAAAAATTTTTATTCTATTTTAAAGATTTAATTAGTAGTTCAGATATCTTAAATATAGCTATTTGAATAACACAAATACGTATCTATCTCATGGTGTTTATCTTTAATTTGTACATAGTTTCACCCACTAAAGGGTTCCACATTGATTAATGACTCAATCACCTTCTAAGATTTCCCGATGTTTGGTAATGGAGGGCCCCAATCTAGCTACACCATTGCATTGGGCTCAAATAAACTTTAAAAATAAACAAATTTAGGAAGTACTTAATGTACTCTTGTAATGTAAGATTGTGTTTGGAAGCCAATCATTTGTATTTGATAAAAAGTTTGTATGTATAAATCTAATTAAAATTCAAGACAGAAGCTCCAATCACTTGACAAAGCATATATGCATAGTTCACATACTCGTACTCGGCAAATACTTGGTACACCAAGCCATGCATACTCTCATAAAGCTCACCAAAACTTAGTGACTCTAGACTCATGAGTATAAGCAAGAAAAACTCACCCAATTGAAAATTTTACGATTATTCGTAGGCTCGACAATTACTCATTGAGTATATAATAGTAAACTATGCCTATATGTATAATTTTATATGAAGAGAAAGGTTGTGTAGATGATAAAAGCAGTAAGGCATAGACCAAAATGTTTACCCATAACCCGACTATATTGTAATATAAAGACATAATAAGAATCAAGAGTAATATATAAATAAATAAAAATATCAAGCACAAATGTAGATGGACTAGCATTAACTACTACTAATAAAAAATTTAAAATTTATTTGTATATTTTAAATATTTATAATTTTATATATTATTTTAATTGTCGCCCCGTAGTCATTCCCCCATTGTCCCCAAAATCCAAGATATTTTTCGCCATACCATAAACCTTGTCCCAACACCCCCCCCCCCATCCCAAAATCTTAGGTGACTATGGTAGGCATTGCTTATCCTAAGATGACTTTTATGGAGCATGGTGACCCCTTTACTTTTGATGAGTAAGACTTTAAGCATTCATTCCTCTCAACCAAAGGAATCAATTTATGGGACTTCGCCGGATTTGTCTCTTTGTAAGGAGTGATTAATGCTCATATCTTCCACATCCAAGCCATATCAACATCCACATTTTGAAGTCATTCTACGCCTCATCCTACATCTTTTTTTGAAGAGACAGCATTCTAGACTGCAAAATAGTTCCTAACATTCTCATTAACAAAGACTTGGCCAATTGGTTGGTGAAGGTTGCAATATCATGGTTTGCCGACTATTGCGAGGGATGATTGTATACATGGATGTTGGTCTACGCTCATGTTTGAGGACGTTATATAGGTTTGTGTCCTCAACTATGCGGCCTCTTGGATCCCACCATAGGTTTTCTACAAACATTATTGATTTAGATGGTTTTTTGTTGTCATTGTTTGTAAACTCTGGCGAGTACTCACTAGATTATTAGTTGGGCGAGTAAACTCCCCAAAAACTTGTCAAACCTGCCAACCAAGTATTTGGCGAATACACGCAATTTTTTAAGGATTACTCGCACGTTTTTGGCAATTACGAGGTTTTTTTGTATTTTGGCAAGTTTTTGGAAATTGTAAATAATTGTACTTCGTAAATTGCATAGATATGCAAATTTATGATGATGATTTTCATTGACAATCATCATAAATCCATAAGACTTATCAGCTGGTTGTTGTATTCACATAATAGTGTGATTTTGTACTATATTTCTATTCAAATCTAATAGAAAGCACTTCCCCAACATTTCAGACTCATTTGATACATTTTGCAACTATATTTTGCATAAAATTTATGTTTCTTACATAAATTTAGGTATTTGTTAAGTTGACTATTTTATGAGTCAATTTTTTTGTGGCCTGCCAAGTATTTTCCAAGTACGAATATGCGAATTGTGGTTGTCAATATGCCATCCTATAAGGGTAGGATCAACTACATCAAATATATATGTGGCTTATACAAAGATTGTGAACTATGATAGTTATCTATGATAATTTGATTACTTAGATTGCTCTATAATTGATTTGATTTGTGCCAAATATCTTGTTAGGTGTGAAAGATTATTTGGTTTCAATTGATGAGAACGATAGGCTCTTTGTCTTTGGGAAACATTTTCTCCCAACCTAGGTGTTTCACTTGAGCTCATACATTTTCAATATTGCTTGACTTTATTTTTACCTTTGTCATGGCAAGAGACTGAGAACTTAATTATAGGAGTGTTAAGGGGTGCCTCTTCAAAGCTTACATAAGAGATTTGACATGATTACTTGGTTTTGGGCCAAGGAAAAAGCTAGGTAGATGGCCCAAAGTAGATGCTAAGTAGGCAATTTGAAAGTAGGGGCAAGGAAAACTCTAACTAGGAAGTCCAAAAAGAACACAATGCAAGCAACTCGCATAGCCGCAAGGCATGCACTACACAAACCAGCAAAGGTAGGTCAAAAGGTAGACACAAGGAAAAGGCAACCCGCGAAAAATTAACACTAGAAAATGCAAATCTAGGTTAAGCCAAGATTGTTTTTTGCAATTTTGAGCTAGTGACCCACAGGGCTCAAAATGCTTGTAGCACGATTCTTACATCCATCCAAGTTGTGAGCCCATTAAGGTAGCTCAGACCATAGTGTGCACCCCTAGCATGTGTTTCCGCAACAGTCACACACAAACTACATGCAATCTTATCGAGCCAAGAAATGCTCCAACCATAGATAAGAATGCTAAAAGAAAATGCTTTTCCCACCTGTAATAACCTAATTTTGGTATGAGGCATTTGGCAACATCAATTTTGATACTGTTAACGACATTTGGACTCTTTGACTCTTTTGACACACATTTCCCCCTTTTAATTACCTTCACATCACCTTGGTCGTCTCTATTTGTCTTGTTCACTCTCAAGATCACTTCCAGTTTCCATAGGACTCTTAGTGCACCTCTACAAACAGCCCTCCATTTTCCTCCTAAGTTGTTTCTAACCTCTAGACGGATTCAACAACACGGCATGATTCCACCACACTTGTCCACCCTAACCGAACCTATCCTCCTTTGCAACGATCAACTTTGTAATTTGTACACTTTCATTAAGTCCGCCTATGTGTGACTTTTGGGTCGACTTGCATAGGAAATTCAACAAGGCTTTCAAACATTCATGTGGTATTTTTGGTATTTTTCAGTTTTATGGATTTTTTGAACATGTATTTTTTTGGGATTTTCAGAGATCTTTTAAGGGTGCACAGAGGACAAATCTTCCCCAACGGAGTCGCCAAAAACTTTTGGTGAAATAATTTATCGCAATGCAAATTATTGGTTTCCACCAATAGTCATAGGGTTAAACCCCTCCTCCTTGTGTATGGGGAGGCTCCCATTATTGAATGTAAACTACCTAAAATTGTGGGGTGGCCATTAGGCCGGGATCACACAAGAATACTCCACTAAACTTGTGGCAAAGTGTTTGTACAGAGTACAAGGGAGGAATTTGTTGTGAAGGGAGGTAAAGGGGAGTTGGAGAAATAAGGAGAGAGAGGGTTAATGTTGTGAGTAGGCTTACATAATTCACATACATTAACCGAGTAGGTCCACATTCAATTAGAATAACGCAACAATGTAAGCAATCAGCAAGACTAACAAACTAGAGACACACATTCAACAAATTCATCAATTAAGGACACACGTTCCTTCTTGGTTATGCAAGATCACCATACTTACAAAGTTGGAAAGTAAGTAGAGAGAGAGAGAGAGAGTAGAGGAACATAAGCAAAGAAATAGAGGAATTGCAACTTTTATTGCTTGATGTAGTAGTGGTAAATCTCAACAACATACAATCAATCAACAATTGCCAACCCTTTGGAATGGAGAAGCCATTCCAATTTATAGCATTACAAATTATCCTTTCATCTCCCCCACATGACTTTTCACCTTTCCTCATCACTTGTGACCTTCCACATTCCTAGGAAATAAAAGTGATTCTTTTTCTTATTGATGAAAAAGGACTCTTACAATGTTGAATTGAGGGTCACTTAAGTGAATAAGACAAAATAGGGAAAAAGTACATTCTTAGTGAAGAATTAGAATATGGAGAGAGAAGAAGGAAGAGAGAGAGAGAAGGGTTGACCAATCCGATGAAGATGAAGCTTTTGTTGATGAAGAGCTTGCTGACTTGAAGCATTGTGATCACAATCTCCTCCTTCCGTGAGACATGAAAACATCCTAGAGCATCGGATAAGTGTTCAAAAACATTGTTATGAGGTTTGCATTGTGATGGGAACATGATGATTCTCTCTCGATCACAATGTAGGAGTTAGGATATGGGAATCACTTCCTTAATCCTCTAGGCCTTCACAATTCACCTTAGTGACCAAGAATCAATTCCATGATGCTCAAACCATTTCATGATTGTTTGTCACTTACTAAGATATGCCTCCACCTTGTAGACAAGAGGATTGCTCCTTGAATGAGATTCCTGCCCTATAGTCATTCATTGAACCGAAATGAGGTGATTGCATATGCTTCACCCTTTGGGGTGTGATCACACTACCGGTGGTGAATGAATGTTTAAGAACACTACTAAGTGAGTTGCAACAGGTGAAACTGAGATGGTTTCTCATTCTTGCAAATAGGGTGCTCCAAATGAAGATTATCCCCTTGCCCTTTCTGGTTCCAAAATCCTCACTTTCCTGCTCATATGCCTCTCTAGGGAATACATGACTCTTTGATTCTTCACATATGATGGTCCTGAGTATCTCAATGGCTTGATTAGCTCATTTTGACTCATTCCTCGAGAGAGATTTGGACACAATGGCAGAGTCAGGATATGATGATCCTTAACTTATCACATGAGCTTCCCATTTCACCTTTGAACATGATGACCTCTTTTCAATTCACCTTCCTGACCAAGATGTCATATGAGTGGAAACCTACTTACGGTTTATGAACACCTTTTTGCTTCAATCGTTGCTCATGGGAATGGATTTCCTTCACCAGATAGGAGGATTGATTCCTAAATGGAACTTGAAGAGATGTTTGAGAGTGAGTTCCATTTTCTTGACCTTCGCACTACACTGAAACACTTGTGAATGTTACCTCCCTGACTTGCGAGATGTGAGGACATTATCAAGCATGGATCAAGTGTTTAGAAACACTTCACAAGGTATGAATTGCTTGAGATGACTACCATCATCACTCATGGTGAGCTTCTCTCATCATGCTCCCTATGACCATCTCCTCAATGACTTTAAATTCAATGGAGCTCTTGATGTTTCAGATCCCTCATAGACCACAAGATGTTCCTGATTTCACTCGTTGTCCAGTGACTATCTCTAACTTGTTCCCCGACACAATGTGATCCGTATGATGTCCTTTTCATGAATGAATTCAACTAGGATGGCTCCTTCCCATAATTGGAATGAGTTAGATCCTCCACCCTCTTGCATTAGATTGTGCCTTGCGAAATCGCCTCTGAACGATGCTTTGAGAGCCTACGGGGGGTTTTCATTCCTGTTTGGGCCACGAAACCACTTCTCGGCGATGTTGGCAAAAAACAATGAGATAAGCAAAATGGGAGTTGCCACAGCTTTATGAGCTCAATTCCAGACTTACTATTTTTAGCAAGTCCTATCCAGACTTGACATTTTTAGCAATTTTTCATTGTTTTCACTCCCTGATGTTTCATGTTCATTCGAAGTGTCACCAATTCCCAAAACTTACTTTTTTTAGAAAGTTATTATTTTTAGACACTTGTGGCTCTAAATACTTGTTATATTTAGAAAGGGGCATTGCAGGTGTCGGTTTCATGATTTTTCAAGGATGCCTTGCTCTAATTTTCAGATGATTTTTCTTCTCAAGATTGGCGAGAAAATGAGAATTTTATTGGAGGCAGAATACTGAGAAAAACTCAGTCCTCCATATCTCCAAAAATTAGCCACCTCATCATGCAAAAAATGGCTTGGATGAAAGTAGATTTTTTGAGGAACATTCGCTCCAAGTTTCAGATGATTTCACTTGTCGGATCTCTGTAGAAACGAAAAAGCAACTTCTTGTCATTTTACTATTGTGGCATGTCAACCATTAATGGAGGTCGGAGAGGTTTCAACAACAATTTACAAGAAAAATCAATAACTTTTGTGAGGGGAAGATTTGGTGAAGTTTCCATGTGTTTTTGTGCAATTTCTGACCATATTTTGATCCTAGCGGTTGCATGGAAGACCTGGGTCACACTTTTGTGTCCCTCTTGTCCCTTAGGGGGACAAAGGGGCCACCAAGGTGTCCAATGTACGACTTGGGAGTTTGTGGGGGTTGAAAGTGAGGTCTGGGGGCTAGGAAATGACACCGGAGGGGTTTGGTGAGGTCGCATGGTGTCCAAGGGCTACATGCACACCTTGGTCGCATGGTGTCCGAGTGTTACATGCATGCCTTGGTCACATTTTTGTGTCCCCTTGTCCCTTGGGAGATATAGGGGACAGAGGGGACACCAGGGACACCAAAGTGCGACCTAGGAGGAGGAGAGGTTGCACTTTGGTGTCCCCTTGTCCCCCTTGCACCATGGGGGCAGAGGGGGACACTTGGACCAAGGGAGCCAAAGTGCAACTTGGGGAGGAGGTTGAGGTCGCACTTTGGTGTCCCCTTGTCCCTTGGGGGTACATAGGGGACACAAGAGTGTCCAAAGTGTGACTTTTCCTTTGGGAAAGCCAATTTTTCCTCGAATGTCCAAATTTAGACACCGAACTTGAGTTTTTCACCATGGGAGCTTAAGAAAATGGTTTGGGGTCAAATTTTATATGATTTTGAATCCAAATGACATTTTAAGATCAATGGAAGCATTCCCAAAATCCAATTTTGCCTAAAACTCAAAATTTAGGTCCTATTTCACTTTGAACTTAGAGGGGCAGCTGCAAAGTTTTGAAATACCTCAGGAAGTCCTTGAGCCTTGAAAAATCTGATATTTCCACCTTGTAGAGGATTCTCATAGCTTTCCAATGCCTATTTGATTTCCTTCTAACTCCTTCGAGAACTCCCAGAATCATCCAGAGAAGTCAGGTTTCACCAGAGGAGCCTTCATTTCCCACATCCTAAAAACCCGGTCTTGAACAAATTGTCCCTGAATGAAATTTTATTTCCTAAATCTTCTTAAATTGCTTCTACATCTTCAATACTCTCTGATATCACCCTCAGATGCTTTAGAATTTCCCTAAACTTTCTCGGAGGGTGTTTACCAGCTGCGAAAAATGGCCAAAAATGGCCTTTTAGGCCCCCGGAGGAAGTTATCTCTCACTTGAATCTTATTGAATTCATTTATCACCTTGGGTAATCATCCTTGCACACTAAAACAAACTTGAAAACCTTGTTAGGACTTTCCTCTAAGCCGGGGTGAAGGTTAAACCGACGGCGGTCTGGCCAAAGGAAGGATGCACAGTGACTAGGAAGCCTAATTTTCAATTAGGGGCTTAGTTGTCATGCTTAAGTCTGATCTTGTTGCCAGAATTTGATTCAACACAATCAATCAGCAGCAAAATCAAGTTGGGTTTTTTCTTAATTGCACTCTTGCACTTTCCCTTTCTAAATCAATCAATTAGCATGCCCCTATTTGGCCTGATTCAGCATAATTCAGTCCTAAATTACTGTTTATATCTGAATTTAGATGTTCATAGTGTTAATTCATTTTGGTGAACCCAATTTTGGTATTGAGAATCAACCTTTACGGTTTCCTTTATCCTTTTTGACTTTCACACATTCCCTTATAGGATCTGATTTTTAGACTGAATTTTGATTTCTCGTTTCATTAGATGTAGCTTATATCATTAGATGCTTATACAAATTTAAGTTGCTTATATCATTAGATGTAGCTTTCTTGGCGACTTCATGTTTACATCTTATGCCATCTAAGAAAGTTAGGTCAATTACATCTATTATGCAAAGTGCTAGATTGAGTGGTGCTATTGTTGATCATATTTAGGTTCCTTTG